>JAOXNV010009304.1:56274-91916 GCA_028565915.1 Momotus momota | reverse complement strand
ATTAGTCAAAATAGAAGTAGCAGCAACTAAAAGGAACAGATACTATACCTAAAAGTTAAGCAAGTCCCCCAGATGACTATAGGCAATGCCTAAATTTAAAAAAAAAAAACCCTTATTAAAATATTCTGTGTCAGTCTTTTACAGCAAAATGATTTGTGCCAATATTAGACTTGCCAAATATTTATGTAGTGATTTAAATTTCCTTGGCTACATCTCATGTTAATAAGCACTTTTTAATTTCTGACAAGATGCATATAACCAATTGCTGTTTCCCTCTTCCACTAACACCACTGTTGTTGCAGAATCTAGGAAATCAGGATATAGCATTATCATTCTGTACTTTAATTGTATTTTTTGAAATGTATACTGATGAGACTCAATAGGCATATGTGTGAAGACTGAAAAGTATTTTCCAATCAGTAAAGGAAATATTCCTTTCTGTACCAAATTAACCTCTAACCCATTAACTCCACTTAGCTGCTAGTAAGAAAGCCCATGGAATTTAGTTTGCCATTCATTAATTTCTAGGAGAGCACTCTCTTTAATCCCATCCACATTATCAGAGGTGCCCAGACATCAGAGGAACCAAAACAAGACTTTGTTACTCCTGTAATCAGTTTATAGCATCAGACTTTCATCTCCAGTGAAATGATGGGCTTCCTGGTGCATGAAAGTCATGAGACTTAATATGTAAGGGAGCTTGACCTTACTCTTCCTTGATCTCTGTGTAGTTACTTCTGCTCCAAAGACCACATCTGGCTTTCTGTTCTGTGTTATCGAGATACTGGGGACACATCTGGGAAAGAGTCAGAAGGCAACAGGGAGAACTCTCAGCTGTGTTCTCCTTTCATGTATAATTCACTGGATTTCTGAAATAAAATCCAAGTATTAATGAGCACCACTCACTAATGGGTTTCAAAATGCTTTGGAAAAGGTGATAAAACAAGAATCTATTCAGGATCATCAGTAAAGCCAAGAACCAAACTAACATCCTTGAGTTTACATTTAGCGACTGGGCCTCATGGAGTCATAATTAATCCTACTGTTACTTCCATTATAAATCCAGTCAGATCCACTCTGTGGCAGGAGTTTTGGACTCATCTAGATAGTTACATTGATTCATCAGATCAGCTCCGGGCAAAGTAGCACATTTTCAGAGTCCAGTGTGATTGCCATATAGGAAATACTTCAACAAACATCCCAAAACCCATATAACCATACCAAGGGCATTCCGAATGTTAGCTTTTACCAAGTCTAATTAGCTAGTGTATGACATCACATGGAATCATATAAATGGCTTGTGGTTCTGAGGCTAGTTTAGGTAAATGCTAGTTTTGGCATATCTCTTATGTCACAGCACCAGTAATTTTATGGTATCTACAGAGGAAACAAACTAAACTAGTTTGGAAATGCCACCAAAAAAACTCAGGCCAAAGAAGCACAACAACAGTTGTGTGCTATGTATTGGACAATACATAAAACAGTTACAATATTCCAACATTTCCAATGAAAATATAAATTATTTCTTGCACTGAAATAGCAGATATATAAGGGAGTGGTCCTTGAGTGAACTGGGATATAGTGCAGATGTATTTAGAGTGAGGAAAAATTTGAGCGCTATCTCTGTTGCATTAAGCATTTGAAAACGAAGATATTTTATATTTATTAGATGTGTGTGTGTGTTTCAGATGGAAGTAGAAAGATTCCCTTGCTTTGGCATCCCTTCAAATTACATAGCTAAAGCACAGTTATCTAGTAATTACAAGAGTAGAGTGGTAACAGTTTTTGTTAGTACCTTTTATCGCTAATTCCTTGATTGTATTACTATGTGCCTAATTATGGTGTAATTACAACAGAGTTAATTTATAACACTAATGCACTCAGTAAGAGTATTACAATGAGAAAGAGGAATGAATAATACAGTTATGTAGTGAATTACCCAGTAATGTTAATTAATTCTAGTTAGATGTTGAAAGGAAACTTGCAGAGCAATTCTGCTGTAACTGCATTGCAATAAAAGTACCTCTATTGTAAACCACAGCAAGATTTCATCAAGACTTGAATATATTCCATTAAAAATAAATAATGTTTTTAAATTCTAAAAAAAACATTCAGAGCTACATATATGAAATGCTTTAAGATGTTGGTGCAACTTCATATGATTAAAACAAGGGAACGAACAACCACCAAAACAAAACACAGAAGTTCCAGATATTCTTGTTAGACAGGTTATAATGTGATCTTCTCCGAGATTTGTGAAGCCTTCTCACAAAACATTCATTGCCGGTTGCCTCAGATCACTGCTGCAACAGCTTTAGAGAGTAGATACAGAGCTTAATAGTTAGCCAGTCAGATTAATGAATTAAAATCAGGAGAAGGAGGAGGAAAAGCTTTGGCATGGTGGAAAGCAGCAGCTCTGGGCACTGAGCAAAGGCAGACCTTACAGCAGTCCACTCCCCTACGCCTGGCAGGGTGTTGCAGGTCCAACACAACTTCTGTCCCTGGGCCATGGGACAAAGAGGGTGCTGAGGAAGTTAGCAGTGCTAAAGATTCCTGGTGAGTTCCTTCACCTTCCCCAACCATCTCCTTCAGGTATCCTGTGCTTATCCAGGTTGTGTTTGGGGGACAGAATAATGGATCGGGGGGCTTGGGCACAGAGTTTCTTCCCCCAGGGACCTCCCAACAGATCATCATAGCTCATCCACGGTGTTGTACCTGACCCAGTTTGATTACTGGGAACATGCAGAAGGGATTGAGGCTTCCCCTCCTGCTCTTTCTCCCTTTCCACACTGAAGTCAGTCTCCAAAGAGATATAGATAGATGCACATCCTGACCCAACTCCATATCTCTCTACCCTGTTCCAGCTCCTGCCCCAGCTGCAGTTTCTCCCCCTCAGAGCCCCACGTGCTCCCCCTGCCAGGACCCTTTTCCTAAGCTGACCTTCCCCTGGTACCTGGGCAGGAGGTGCACCCTGAACCTCTCCATCCACCAGGGATTGCCTGTCTGGGGGAGATGAAGGGGTAAGGGAAGGATGAAAGGCAGCCCTTAGGGCTGACTGGCCCACAGACTTCATGCTACTGCTTTCCAGACTGCAAGGAGATCCTTGAAGAGGTAAGGGACTCCCTCTCCCACAGCTTTCTTGTTGGATTTTTTTTCGCTTTTTTCCTCCTAGCACCAGAAAAGATCAGGCACTTTGCATGTCTCTCTGGGAAAGACATGGCGTGATCTGCTGAGGAAGCACTGGAGGAGTCTGGCTGCACTGCAGGGGCCTAGCTGCTCCAAGCTGAGTCCTCAGAGGCAGCAGTAAACTGCCGCTGACCTCATCTGTCTGAGCGACGTCGATAATGTATCCTATGTGCTGCCATCAGTGGGCCAGAGGGAGAAATGCCTGCCCATGCTGCAGCAGCCTTTCGAACGGACCTAGTGCACAGTGGGAGCAGACAATGACTAGAAAGAGTATGCAGACAGCTCATCCACCCACCACCAGAAGAATGAGGCTGGGGTCTGGAGCAGAGCCTGCCTGCAGGGGCACCACAGCCTGTGAAGGTGGCCCACCGACTATGGCTCCTCAGCTGCAAGAGGGGACCTTGAGGGAACTGACCAAACATAGAGACATCTTGCAGCTCTGGGGCCCTCAAATGCCACCTCCCACCAGGCTCCTGCACCCATTGTTTCTCAGGAGTGAACCTCACCAAGATCAGTGGAGGCAACTGGTAGGAACAGGCAGAACTGGATAAAGGACAGGACTGGTTATTTTCACTTAGCTCTATCCCCAGCTGCCCACACAGAACAACTAAAGAGCAGTAGAGCTACTATTCAAATCCACAGCAAAGCCACTGCAGCCATCTCAGGAACAGGGCAAGCGCTGGGGATTTAATTTCCCAGACAACCTGATTATTGAATAGAGTATATTTTACCTTATGGATTTATAACCAAAAAGAAAAAAAAAAGAGAATGTCATGCATTCTAACACATTTCCTGCTGTATTTACAAATTGGATCCTTCCTCTTCTTATCAGTCAAAAATTTGTGAGGAAAGGTCAGATCAGTATGGAGTTTATTGTATTTTCTTAGCCTATTAGAACAAGAGTGCAATAATACAGAGAAATTGCTGCTTTGAAAAGTTTAAAGTAAGATAACAACGTCTATGTGCAGTTTGAAAATAAATGTTGAGGCTCATAAATGTGTTTGCTATGAACTACTAAGCTGCATTGCACAGTTTTAGGGCACCCCCTAGCAGTTTCCTGTAAACTCATGGTACTACAAGATTTTACTACAAGCTTTGTACTCGGTGAAAGAAACTGAACATATTTGCATGCTCTATCTCAGCTGATCTGTTCACTAACTTATTATTCAAAGTAACCTCCTCATTTCTCCACTTTTATGACTCCCTCAAGTGCCATCTCTCCAGCTTCAGGCAGTGTTGGATGCAATCCAGAGTTTAGAAAAACAAATATTCCCCCCAAACCCCCATACATCTAACAAAGGGTTTCAGATTTCTCGTGGTGACTCATGTATACAAAATTTCAATACAGAAACATTCAGTGTTGGAAAAAAAAAAAACAGAGCAACACGTAAACCATTGCTCGTATCTCTTTGTATTACATTTCCCATTGCTGAAAGTGGAGTATAGAACATGGTTATTAATGCATGTGGGATTCTCAAAAACGTACTGAAGAGGCAGGGAAAAGACCTGAGAAAGTATTTTTATTTTCTATCTCATAAGACAATTACTATTTACCTTCTATAGCAGACCAGTCATTTGGGTATATTAGAGTTACTACATGTCTGGGATTACTTTTTTGAGATTTCTTACAGAAATATTCCAAGTATCCTCATTGAACTGCAAAATCACTGTTTATCAGCTTCAAGTCAGACTTCTATGTTACACATCAAACAGAAGAAACTAAAAAGCTTTGATACCCTGTGTGGCCATGAAAAATAAGGAAACAGACGTTGTTTATTGCTAAACCCATCCTTTTGTCTAAAAACCTTGAGACTCTGACTGTAAATGGAAGATACTCTTCTTCATTATACTGTGTCTAAAAGGAATGTGTACTGATATCCAAAATTATTTCAGCAAAAGCAACAGCTTTTATTAAACTCTGTCAGAAAAAAGCTGATGAAACTCTTTGAATTCCTTAACAACTTGTGTTCCAGTTAATTTTTTTTCTACACTTTCGCTAGTAAATTTTAATACCTAGATAGCACTTTGCAATTTCTTTGCAATGTAACCTTTAAATTATGATAAATGAGATGTTTTTCACTCTTTTAAAAATAGTTTCTTCTGAAATCCAGAGCACTGATTTAAGATTTGCGGTTGAAATCTATTCAGTATTGTATGTCAGAGAAAAGTTGCCTTTCTGTTAACTGCTATATAGTTTATTCTTCATGGACTCCTTACTAATTTAGAAAGGTACAAAATAGAGAGGTATCAGACTGTAGATCTTCTGTAGCGTTCTCATCAATGTTATTTTTCACAATGAACAACTAAATGCAAATTATAAATTAAAACTAAATAAACAAATATATGTCTTTTGAGATGCTTGGACATGAATTTTGAAAAAAATATATATTTTCAGTCATTTTTACAATTAGGACTATTTATACCATTTTTCACACTGAGAATCTAAATACAAGACTTGCATATTTCAGAGAAAGATATGTTTCAAAGACAGTGTATTGTCAGTTAATGAGATTTTTAATAAATGGTAAAGATTAATTATCAAAATCCCAGTGATTACAAAAATAGAGTTTAATAACAGACTTTGCCTGTATTTTTTTTCATTATTGTTTCCTAGTCTTCACCTTTGTCTTTGTAAATGGGCTTGTGTTGCTGATCTGCTGTCATGCAACTGCCGCCTGTGAGCCACAAGCTGTGCTTGTCAGCTGGATGAGCCTGAAAACAAGCAAAGCCACTGGACCTTTCTGCTGACATCAGCAGCCTCTGAGGAACAGCTGGTGCAGGACATATTGCAATACTTTCAGCTCCCTACATCATCCATTCCCTGCAGTCAAGTGTTCCTTATACACCTTTTAAAGGAGTTGGATGTGGGAGTCTGTGTTGTAATTTCTGATAATTTTACTGAGTTTTCCTTCAGATGAATATTTTATTGAAGTTTCTGTTTCAGGAAAATAAAAAATGAAACTACAGTTTGTTAAATTTTAATGGTTATTTCCAGCCTTAGGAGAGAAAGTATGGGAACAATTGATTCTGAAACAGATTATTTTGTTTGGGATTTTATATGTATAATCTGTATACATGTATGTGTGTGACATTGAGTTTGGGCAATTTTTTTTTCATTTTTTTCCTCCCCTTTTAAGGCTTTGGATTAACGATAGAGAAGTTCATTGGGTTCCCGCTTTCTATGTAGATAAACTTATTTCTCCATTAAAGATCTTCAGGATTACCTCTGCCATTATCCAAGTGTTTTAAAATGCTTCAAAAACATTTATTACATACAAAAGGACATATACAAAAAAACCACAACCACAACAAAAAAACCTGCATACTTAAAAAAAAAGAAACATAGACCAGAATTGCTTTTCCATCATTTACCCAAAAAGTTCTCTTTTCATCAGTGAGTGACATTACCTAAATGCCTATGATGTAGAATTTTCAGACACTCTTTGTAAATCCAGACCATCATCAAATTCACGGATTCTGAATCATTAGTTTCAGCATGACCAAGTAAGTATTTGAAATTTATACTGAAATTTTGAAATTTAGAAATTTATACTGAAATTTTGAAATTTTATATATTTAAAAGCCACCAGTGGGAAAAAAAAATTAAAAAAAAACAACAAAAAGGTGATGTAGAACTGATACAAAGTGTGGAAATACAGAAAAATATGGCTATCATA
Source organism: Momotus momota (assembly GCA_028565915.1). Lineage (NCBI taxonomy): Eukaryota > Metazoa > Chordata > Aves > Coraciiformes > Momotidae > Momotus > Momotus momota. The sequence continues at coordinate 85,053 of JAOXNV010009304.1, read as the reverse complement.
CTAATCTGGTTGCCATAGTAACAGCTTATTTCAACCAAAGGGTACATGAATCAAAGAGGTAGTATTTTTAAGGGGTTCACAAATGAAAGCTGAGTAAAGATGGTTACCAAAAACATAACATGAGCAGGAGCTGTAACACCTCGATTCCAGCAGGGGTAAGACCAAAAAGATCAGAAGAGCAGCAAGTAAGTGTTCTACAGAAGCTGAGCAGATTTTCTAAGTGTGCTCTCATATTAATGATGGACTCAGAGGAATCAAAGTATAACTAAAATGATCCATTAAGATCACAATATTTTCTTGATCCAGGATTACACAGTTTGACCCTTTGCCTTATGGATATCAAGAAAATAAAATTTTAGAGAACAGCTACCACAGATAAATAGGCTGAGTAGTACAGACAGTATATAGTGCAAACGTACACAAAGTACACATAGCAACTTCAAGAGCTTGATATTTTATCATTAAAAGCTATTTTTTTTTTCATTGATTTAATGGACCTCTCCTGATTTACACCAGCTGAAAATCTGACCTTCATTCTTAAAGATGTTGGGTTTAGTTTCACATATTGCAAATGTCTCACCAACAAGGAGGGACTGATGGGGAATGTGAAACTCAAGGGCAGTCTTGCTTGCAGGGATGACGAAATGGTGGAATTCAAGATCCTTAGGGCAGCAAGGAGGGTGCACAACAAGCTTACTACCCTGGACATCAGGAAAGTAGACCATGGCCTCTTCAGGAAGCTGCTTGGTAGAGTACTGTGGGATACATACCTGGAGGAAAGAGGGGCTCAAGAAAGCTCATTAATATTCAAGGATCACCTCCTCCAAGCTCAGGAGCAATGCATCCCATAAAAGAGGAAGTCAAGCAAAACCACCAGGAGGCCTGCATGGATGAAGAGGATGCTCCTGGACAAACTCAAATGCAAAAAAAAGGAAGTCCACAGAGGGTGGAAACAAGAAGAGATAGCCTGGGAGGAATACAGAGAAATTATCTAAGCAGTCAGGGATCAGGTGAGGAAAGCCAAAGCCCTGACAGAATGGCCAAGTTCAAGGTTCTGCACCTGGATTGAGGCAATCCCCAGCATCAATACAGGCTGTGGGATGAAGGGATTGAGAGCAGCCCTGTGGAGAAGGACTTGGGGATACTGGTGGATGAAAAAATGAACATGAACCAGCAATGTGCACATGCAACTCAGAAAGCCAATCATATCGTAGGCTGCATCAAGAGAAGTGTGGACTAGGAAGGTGATTCCCCCCCTTTTCTACACTCTCATGAGACCTCACCTGAAGTACTGTGTTCAACTCTGGGGCTACCAGCATAAGACAGACATGGATCTGCTGGAGCGGCCCCAGAGGAGGGCCACAAAAATTCTCTGTGAGGACAGGCTGAAAGAGTTGGGCTTGTTTAGCTTGAAGAAGGCTCCAGGGAAACCAGTATTTGAAGGGGACCTACAGGAAAGATGGATGGGGATGTATCATCCCTTATTCACAAACCTCAAAATGTGGATGCAAAATCAACGCCACACTTCTTACTAAGTGGAGTGAAAGTTGGGTTTGTTTTTGGATGAGGTGTGGTTCCATCTTCAGTATTAACTTACAACAGAAAAAGCAGATAGCATTATAAAAATAAATATTTTAAAAGCAATTCTTTTCTTTTTACCTGTTTGTCTTAGTACTGAGAGACTAAATTATCTGTAATATGATGAGATAAAATGATAGTTATCAGGATATGGAACTTCGAGTAATCTCACACAAATGCAATTTAAATTACACAGTTTAAATGGAATGTTCCCAATTATGGGTGTTATATAAATTCTGAGATATTTATAATGCATTAAAAAATGCTGCTTTCTGTCTACATTTTATCTTCTGCACCAGAGCTACTTACTGTTAAGTTCAGACTACAGCCCTATCACCCATATTCTATTCATCCACCCATAGCAAAGAACAAAATGTTAAAGTGCTTTCAAGCAGACACATACAGTGTGAAGCAAGTTACATCAGAGTGGAGAATACATATAGCTGCTTTTTGTTATGATTTGCATACACTTATAGTAGCAACATATTGCCAAACTCATGAAAAGGCATAAAAATACTGTAAGAATTTACCTGTGACCTTGGTAGACATGTAGCTGAGATTCTTTGGTCTGGGGTTGGTATGTTTTTGTTACCCAGAACACTGTCCCACACAGGCTAGAGTCTTCCCTTCTGCTGTGCTCTCAGTGCCCTGTCTAGATGTTCTGAATTTATTGTGGAGTGATGATATGTGGCAGGTGGCATAAATCAGCAACAGCCAGCAGCCAGAGGTGAACAGGGTGTGGTTCACCAACAGGTGAACTGGGTGTGATAGTGAAAGCATTTCTGGTCAGAATTGAGCATCCACACCCTGTTACTCCATCTAAATCAAGCAGCAGAGGAAGCATCACACAGCAGAGAATGACTTTTTGACTACAGAGTTGAGACAGTTTTTATTTGAGATTGCAGCACTAAACATATTCTGGGGCTCAATGATTACAAAGTATTACTCCCACTCCCCTCTTCGCAATCAAAAAGTCTTCAGTTCCCCAAAACTGAACAATCTCAAATAGGGAAGACCCAGGTACAAAGAGGACAAAATATTTTCACTTGTCCTATAGAACCCCTTGTAAGATCTGAGTCCTGGATAGAAGTCTTGAACTATAGCCCTGCACATTACCAGTGTGGATTCTGACTGTTGCAGTATCTGGCAGAGTCATATTTGCATTTTAAAAATTAATATTTTGTTATTTGGATTGAAAAGTTTGAAGCTGCAAGAAAGAAAGCTGATGTGAAATATTTTGTGTGTTGCCACTGGGAAATCTGAGACAAAAAGAGGAATTAGAGCCATGCGATCCTTCCTAAAAATGAAGGTTTAGTATGAAATATGCCCACAGGAAATCTGTAAAATATTCAGTTTGCTATCTTTGAAAAGCCATAGTCTTTAATGTGAGTTTAGCATCTGTAAATGCAGATGAATTTCTACACACCTCCAGCATAATTATTTGCTCCGTTAGATCCCAAGTGTGCAGAATTCTGAATTCTAATTGGATGGCATTAATTACCCTCTACTAGGAATAGACAATATTCTAAAGAGTTTACCCGATCATTTAGTGTACTCCCAGACCTTATTGTCAGGCTAGCAATCAAATCATCAGTATTACCAAGTCACCCAGTATTTCATTATTTAAAGCTCACTTTGGAGTCATCTGTATAATTGATAAAGGTGAGCAAATACTGAACTCTGTCTTTGCAGCTGAGATGAGGGAAGACAAACCAGAAAGGTACATGAGAAAGGAGAATGGCATTACTGCAGGTCTACTCGTGATGAGTAAAACGTGTCTGTGTATGATCAAGACCAGGGACTTAAATGACCCTAGGTGCAAAACATTTAAAGGAATGCAAAAGGGGGCAGGAGGCTGAAAGTTAGAGCCTTCTAAAAATTCTGAATTAAGGGAATGAGAGTTGCAAGTCACAGCAGTGAAATGGAGGGAGGTGCTGATCCCTAAGCACGGCTAATGAGATCAAAAAATCAATCTTACGAATTGAGTGATCCCTACTTAGCATTTGTATTAAGATAACATCCAAACCTGCCAGAATAGAATCTAGAACAGCTATTGTGTTACTTAAACACCCTTGCTATTAGAAAGTTTTTCTGATTTGAGCTCAGTACTTTTCATATTGTCATTAGCAAAACAGTTTCAACTCGGGCAATTTTACTCAATTATTTTATTGCCAGTTAACACAAACTTAATTACTGATTTGGATATTGAGAAAAAAAAAAAAGAAGACAAGCAATTAAAAACCTTCCTTAGGGAAATACCTACCCCCTTCCCTAGACTCAGCTTCCACCTTCCCAGACTCAACTTCCCCCATTGTCACCACACATTACACTGTTAAACTCCCAGTCCCTTTGGTGAGCTGTCTGTAACAGTTTCTTTCTGCTGCCCCTTTCTTCGTGCTCATTTTTTCTCCACTGCTCCATGCATCTTACTGCTCCTGTGTTCCAGCAGGGTCCAGCAGGGTCCACAGCTCCTCAGGGGTATCCCTGCCACAACATGGGTTGCCCATAGACTGCAGTCTTCTGAGGGATGTCTATGCTCTGGTATGGGTCCTCTTAGGACCACACTCATTCAAGGATGTCCCTACTCTGGTGTGAGTTGCCCATGGCTCGTAATCTCTTAGAATTGTCGCTGCCACTGGCAGGGGCTGCAGCCCATCAGAGGTACTTCCTCTGAAACCAAGCACCCACTTCCAGGAATGCATCTACAGCCATATTCCCAACAGTGACCCCTACTTTGTGCCCTCTCCTTTCTTCTCTTCTGCTTTATCACCAGATTTTTCTGAACATAACTCTTCAAATACCTCCTCCTGTGTCTCCTCCCTTCACGGTTACACCTGTTCTTTGACACCATTGAACAACAATGTCTAGTGCTCACATGCCTGGCTTCAGTATTGGTGCCCTCTTCCCTTATGCTAAATTATCCTGTTCTTTCTGGTTTCTCATCATCAGAAAGTCTGAAGTTCATTACATCCTCAGTCATGTATTGCACTTCTCAGGACCCTGTCCAAGTTAGTCCACTTCATTCTTTAATATACTTGCCTAAGACTTTTACAGTGTCCTGCAGAGACTCCCCTATGCCTGGGAGGGCACAGCACTGTTTCTCATGGCTTTCACGTATTTGCAAACATTGATGATGCATTTTTTCACAACTTTGGTGTTGAGTCACTCATTGTAATCTCAAGATCTTCTTCCACAGAACAGCTAATCCCCATCTTGATTCTGCAAAATGTGTTTCTAAGAGTGCATATTGACCAATGTCAGGTTACATTTCATTTACCTCAGACCAAGTTGTCAACACCATTCTGAAATCTCATTTTACAGTTCTTGCAACCAATCCTGTTGTATCTGCAGGCAGTTTCACTCAAGTGCGCTCCCCTGCCACTGAGATCTTCACTAGCAATACTGACTGGTGTTATCAATAGCTCAAATTCTCTACTACACTGGTTCTGGAAACCACTTCTTCATGTAATTTCTTTTTGTTTTTATTCCTCTAAAAACTCAAGTCTACCAGTTTTGGAAATTTATTTTCTCTTCATAATGACCCATGAAGTGAAACACTCTTCTGATCACATACACTGTAGCAAGAATTTGTGGAATATATTTGAAAAGATTTAGTTCCAATTAGTAGTACAACATTGGTTTGGGAAGTGCTAACAACCCAAAATGAGGCTAATAGAGTTAGAGAGGTCTGCTAGTAGTTTCAATCTGCCATAATAATTTCTATATCTCATGCTCTACTCCTTAGCATTACTATCAGGAGCTAAAGCTTAGACAAAGCAACCCACTCACAAAGTGTTACAGTCACTACAAGGTCTCAATTAGCATGTTCCACAACTGAGCAAGGATTGAGGTTCTTTAAACTTCTGCTTTGGAAGTAAATTCCTTGATTACAACGGAAAATTTAGGTCATTAAGGCTTCAATCTGTCTGTTCTGGGGTTCAAAATACATTTTTAAACCAGTGACTTCTCTTGAAATAGTATAGCAACATTAAATTTCAAAATAATCACCTCCACCCCTGATTTTTGTTAAGATTTCAGTCACCTAGGGAGTGGGTTCATAAGCACACTGGAACACATAACACAGTGAATATACGAGTAACTTTTTTCATCACTGAAATTGCTCTGGTTTTGAAGTAGATGTGATTACGCCTCCTAGTCAAGAGCTTCATTTTGTCCTTCTTTCTCCAGTTCTGCAGGAATAAAATAGGTAGACACTGCCAATTATTTCCATTTCTTCAGAGCGTAACTTCTTGCTCACACAAGCAGATTCATTCTATACTTAGTTATATAATTCCATGCTCCTCCTACAGCTCACATCTACTACCAGATTTTTTATAAAGAAAGTAGAGAGGCTTTAGTGTGTTTGATTCCTCTTGAGATTTTAAAGTTTGAGGTATGTCTGAGTTCGAGTCTTAGTTTACTTTCCTCAGTTCAAGAAAAAGTATGGATTAGAAGTATATTGAATGTGAAATACAAAGGAAATCCCTGAATGGTTGGACTCCCACTTTACGAGCTTGTAGCCATGTGAAGAGCATCAATTGACGTAAGGGAGTATGACAAACATAAAACATGTGAACCAGGACTGAGAGTTCTCCGAATCTTTACAACAACAGCACTTTCTAGCATATGTCATACACAGAATGCTGTTCCCTGAGGTGAAGAGTTTTGTGCGTTCCAACGAAACACCATATAACTTCTCTCAATATAATCGTGAAGCTTGGAGTCAATTCAACTTTAGCATACAGCTATGGGAGACAGCTATTATTCTACATGGCAAATGGTGAATACCACTGGAGCAATGAGAGAGAGTGCAGAAAAGAAAACTGCCAAGAATAGTGTGGTCAGGAGCAAACTGACAGCACCAACCACTCTTTCACATTCAGAAAATGCCAACAACCTCAGTACTGCAGTTTTCTTTACAAGTCTAATCGATAAGCTAGAGACATGGCAGTCAAACGCCAAACTTGTTTCTGATTTACCATGGCCAAAAACTCAGCTTGTATATGCAATATTTTCCTGCTCCAAAACTATAATTGCTTTAAGCTGTATTTGACAAATATATGTACAGCCTTCCCTGACCATATTCAAAGACATACTTTAAAACAGCTTCTGACCAAAGTTCTCCACAGAAGAAATGGCATTGACTTCTTTTAGTTTATGTAGTTTCTCCTTAACCTCTCTGTGCCCAAAACAATTACAAAAGTTTCCAGAGAGAACTGTTCGGAAGCACTGAATAAAAAGTTTCTCTGTGTTCTGGTACTACCACCACAAAAAAAGTCTCCAAAAACAAAAAAAAAAAAAAAAAAAAAAAAAAGTGTATGAAAATGTTTCCATTTTACTGATGTGTTTAACAAAAAAAAAACCCACCTGCTAAGGTTCCAGGCGGACTTCCATAGGGAAGAGAATTCCCCAAAATGAAAATAGCCTGTAAAAATAAATAACTAAACAAGTCATTTTGATGACTTTCAAAAACCTTAGTTTCATTATTATGCCAAATGGAAATCTATTTCATAATCTTAGAAGTCAATAGGAAGAACTTGATTGTCTTCTGTCTTTTCATCCTCCCTTCCCCAGGCTTTCCCCGAGGCGCCACCATGGTGGCTGCAGGGCTCAGCCGTGCCCTGCGGTGCGTCAGTTGGAGCTGGCTGGAACCGGCTGTGCCCGGCACGGGGCAGCCCCGGCCTCTGCTCACAGAGGCCACATCTGCAGCCCCCTCTCATCCACAGCCTGGATACAGACATCCCATACACCTTTTCAGAGCCTGCTATCTATTGGAAGCCACTGTTTGTGTGTCATGCCTGGGAGACTTTGAACAAATGCGGCTGTTCTGCTGAATAGTTTTTTCAAGACAAATGAGAGCAAAAACATATAAGAAACTATTTTTTTCTTACTAAAACACTTCTTCTGGTTTTAGATAAAGAGGAAAAAAATACAAGCAAAGGATATCCTTTGTGACCAAATTCATAAGATATCATTCCATTTACAAAATAAACCTTTTAATTCCATGAGTACTTTTCATACTGATAAGGAAATCTTTCATAAATCATAGACCTATGCAGGAAAGAGTAATCAATATAATTCATAAATAAATGTTCCATAAAGCCCTTACTGTATTTCATCATGGTTCGCCAGAAAACCCACTGGCTAAAACCCAAGTTAGGGAGAGCAAGACGATCAGTAACAGCTTTCCACTCTCTTTTGCTTTAGAGAGCACCCCATTACTGATGCTACATTCAGATTCCCTGACAGCCAGGGGGTTACTCTGACATTGGAAGTTTCTCTTCATCTCTCTGTTATTCAAACACACACACACACATACAGAGTAAAAGGTATTCTTTTAAGAGTCGTTAAAGAGAAAAAAAGAAGTATAAAGCTCTATTTCAGTCTTGTGAACTTTCTCCCTCACTTGCAATTTTCACAGTTATTTCTATGTTTTATGGTAGTTCTTAACAGGTCATACACAATGTATATCTTCTCCTCAAAGAAATAGCTTTCATTTCTGCTTTTATTTTTAAAGCATTTATCATGTCATTAAAGAAGAGCTTACTGGACACCAATTGCATGGGACTTCTAAGCAGAATAACAATAAAAATAGTTTATTATCGTGTTGATAGCAACATTTCATTTCCTTCGTTTATGTCAGTGCAATAAAATTAATCCCATAATTTCAGTTGCTTAAGTTTTCATTAAAGAAGGTAGGATTTCTTAGGTATGCTGTTGTCCATTTAAGAAAAAAAAATATCTTTTCTCTCCATATGGAGGCTAGCAAGTGAGAAAGACAGGCTTGATTTTTCCTACGCTAAAAGGTTCTGTCTTTTCCATTTCCTTTCAACTCACTGACAGCTGAAGTTAAAAGAGAAACAGCTGACTGACAGCTGCCTGGCAGGTTACGTGCAGTCCTAATTACAGTTCGTTCATAGGGTCATGCTCACGCTTCCTCTCCTTCGTGCAAGGTCTCAGATCATGATTTTTCTTATATATATAATCAATATAATATTTTTCATGTTTGAATCTTTACAGCAAGCCATATAAAGCTTGAGAAAACAAAACAAAACAAAAAGGATGCTTCTGCTAGCAGCAAAGCACTCAAAAGCAACTGAATAGTATTCATGAAAATATTTTACCCTTTCTTCTATACATACCATTCATATGTATAATAATCTATTCTTTTTCTCCTACATTATACTTTGTTTATTACCTCAGTGGAACCACACAATCATGAGGCTACTTCCAGTGCAGATTGCAGATTTGCAGATTTTTAACTCCAGGCTGAGTTATAGTCCACTGCAAAGTGATAGCAGCCACATCAGAAAAATATTTCTTGCTCCTACTTCTGTTGAGTAAAGGGAAGAGACAAATGCTTCCCATTCTCAATTCACTTATTCCGCATGCTGGAGAGGAAGAAGGAAATGCTGCATCCTCTACTCCGATAAACACAAGACAGGAAAGTAAATCTCTAGGAAATTCTAAGGGGATGGAGGAAACAAGTGCTCGTATTATTAAAAATGAAAGAAAAAAACAATAGATTGCATCAAACAAGGTATTCTGAGGCATTCTGTGAGGAAGTAGTCCCGCTGCAGGCTGAAAAGCCACTCCACCATGGATGGCGCCTGGCTTGTTTCAAGTAGAATAGATCACCTGAAACTCCAGGAGATTCAGGAAGTTAATTGAAACTGAACTTCAGCAAATATTGTGTCCAAATTAGATTACTTGGGCTTTTTGCTGGGACGTAAAAGTTTTGCTCAGTTTTAGCTGTAATATTCTGAAAACTTAAGTTCAAAGCAATATACAAAAGCAGGTTGACAATGTATCAATCTTTGAAAAATATTATCATACCTACCAACAAAAGCAAAAAGCTTTTTGGAAAGAATTGCTTTGTCCATGTTGGCTAGCATTCATTTTCTTCCTCACTGTGAGCTTTTGATTTGAATTCACCCCTCACCTCACAAGTATTCCTCACTTTGATCCAAGCACAAAGGTGTCATGCTCAAGGGCTTACTGTAGATTCTAATTGATTTTCCTACAACATATATTGCTTGTGAGGAGAAAAGTCAAAGCTTAGTGAGGTTTAAAGGTTTGCATTTTCTGCTATGAACTGAGTGTACAGTAAACTGTTTCATCTAAAAAGCATGAAACTATTTCTAGGGATTAGTCCTTCACCTCAGTTTTCACTTGAATTTTTTATTCCAGAATATCCTTATTCCTCCTCCCTTATGTAAAAATCCAGATTCACAGTATCTTTTCAAAGACATTATTATTTTTTCATTATTTTTTTCCCGCCCCAGACCCAGACTTGAATAGAGTACTAATCACAACTTACTTTTAACAAATTATTTACTTACTCATGTCTTTGCATAAATCTGCCTGTTATCCTCTCTTAGCAAGCCTCCAGAAATGATGTAAATAACTTCTTACTTGGTTTGTCAAAGTAAGTACCGTTTTTTTAGGTACATACTACCTTCATGGACTATGCCACTGCCAAAAACGATTTGGATCCATGACCAAGACTGCAATGTGCTGTAAAATAACTTAGATCCTTAATCTATTTTAATGTCTTTTTTTTTCCCAACCACAACTTTAATTCTTTTTAATTTGTTTATGGAGGCATAGAAATTTCAAAGTTTTCATTTCAGGATTTGTTTTAATATGCAAATAAAAGACCTCAACATGTAAATAGGTTTCCTGGGAAAATCCCTGTGTGATTGGTTGTCTACCCTCTTACAAAGCTCATATCTCTTTCAATGAAAGGAAAACAGATTTAAGGATACAGACATGTACCCAGGTACCATTTCATTTCCATCACCATTCCCACCAAAAATGGAGATTTTTTTTTTCCCCTAATAAACCATAACTATTACTAGAGTAATTTTGTTGTCAGGCAACAAAAGTTCCTCTAATTAAAAGTAGAATATTTTTGATACTGCAGATCCTTATATCTATTCTACAATTTGTCAGAAAATTTTGTAAGGTTCAGTCTCCTATGACCCTCTTGTAAGCAAGCTAAAGATGATCTTAAGGTAGGTGATACCAGATGCTATTGAGATCTTTTCAGGATCTGTTCTAATGTTGGTTGGTACACCAAAGCTATTTATCACTCTGGGATTACGAACAGTAGCATAGCCTGCCAATCTCATATGACTAGAAATCTGTCATCTATAACCAGATGAATTACATCCTTCTTAGGAGAACAATGGGAACATGATGACTAGTTTGGGGCTGCACACTTCAAAGAGCACCATGGGCCAAATGAGGCAAATCTGGATGAGAATAGCCGATGGAGGCAGAGACCTAAAAGACATGAATTGCATTTTAAGATTTACTCAGAATGAGAAGATAAGAAGATTTAGGAGACGTAACAATGACATATACAAAATGCTGCTACCAAATGCAAAGAACATTGCTTTCATGTCTATGGCAAACAGATAAACTAAAGAGCATAGATCACATCAGAAGATCTGGCTGATGAAATAAACTTCTTAGAAATATAAATAGTGGTGCATTGAAATAAACAGCCTGAAAGACTGCTGACTTACCCTCACTAGAGGGTTTTAAGAAAAGGCTAGATAAATATCTGCCAAGGATAATATATAGTTGATACTGGCCACAGCAGGAAGGTGGACTAGACATATTCTCTTCTAGCCTGGCAGGCCTTCAAGGCCAACAGTCAGCAGAAAAAAAAAGGAGGTTTCAAATTAACTCTCAGAAATCACACTGCTCTTATTTTTCAGGCTTGGAACCTCATGTGATTGAAAGGAGGAGCCACTTGATTTGACAGGCTCTTGTGTTGCTTCAGTACCTTCCATGGCACTTTCTAGCTCATCAGCCTGACTTGCATTTCCTGGGTTTGACAGCAACAAATCTCAAGTGAGGGAGAGGGGGAAGTACTAGAAAAGTTATTATACTATTTACAAATCTTACTAGAGCAGTACAAGATGAAATATCACCAACCATCCATGCTCATTTATTCCTAATAAATAGATAGGGTGAAATCATTAGCAGCCATGACTTATTTTTCTCTAAACTGGAGAGAAGGATGCACAATTTTTCATAGCCTGAGCACTGCACAAAACATCAATAAAGACACAAAACTGTTAAGAGTGCAGAATTAGGCCAATCACGTAGAGTCTATTACACAGTCCAGTAGGCATCTTAGCTTGAAAATACTTCTTAAGAAACAGTTTGCAGTTTTAAATCTTTGCATTAGAAAAACTGATTGGTTATGATTTTAATGGATTGAAAAATCTTTAAAGCTACAGGAATCCCAACATACTACATTGAAACAGCAGATAGCTGCCAGCACTGGGCATGTACACAATGGGCTGCTTACAGAAGGGTAAGGCAGAGAGGAAGTATATTTCAAATGTGAGAACAGAGTTATTTTATCGAACAGTTAGACAGAGAGCAAAAAGAAATCAAATATAGACACCCTTTTAGAATGTGGATGAGGCCTTTGAGATTATCTCACTTCTGAACACAAGATAAAGGCAAGAACAAACCCAACGTGTTAATTTTTTGGCTATGATAGATCCATGAGTCTCTACTCATGCTGCCAATAACTGTAGTCCCAATACACTGGAGTCCATAAGACTTTCTCCAATTACTTCTGTGGGAATGGAATCAAAGCCAATTAGAGCAATATGTACTTCTACTAGGACTGTCATAGCATTACATATATATATATATATATATATATATAAATTTACATACCTAGTAACATATGCTGTGAGAGATACAGTTCTTCTCAGATTCCTTTAGTGAGACTTCCACTGCTTCAGTTTACATCCCTATTGTAATGGGCACCTAATTAGCCCCTTTGTTGTTTGGATGCCATGGACAACACACAATCATATTGGACAACACAAGATCGTACTGCTTTATGTTTCCATAACTCCTCCAAAACGTGCCTTTCACAACTTCTAATGCACACAAAGACAGTAACAAGGAAACAGATCTTCTCACAGAGGCTGCAAAAAAAAAAAAAAAAAAAAAAGAAAATCAATAGCTGATAAAAATATTTTTTTTAGAGAAATGATGAGCCCTAGAAAATTATAAATATTCTGCAGCTAACAATATGGCTGAGAATACTAATTCCAGTGCAGGCAAGTTCACACTCAGGAAGAGAGTCATGGTGAAAAGGGCCAGCAAGGAGCAATTTTAGGGGCTTTTTGAAGTGGCTTGGCTGTGCTGGGGCCAGCAGCTTGTGGGTGGGCTGCTGAGGCAGCCTGGACAGAGCAGCCCCAGCGGTGGCAGAGCTGAACAAGGCATAGCTGCGCCAACGGTCATTCACCAAGACCACCACCTCCCATCATAAAAGCAGCCCCTCAGGAGTGCTGAGCAAACAAGCGGTGAGTGAGCATCATCCAGGTGAACAGAGCAGGCAAACAGGGTGCAGCAGTTCACACATGAGGGCACTCACTCACCGAGGGACCAGCTCCAGTGTAGTAAATCTGTACTGGGGAGGTATAATCATGACAAAAAGTGTCAACAAAGGGCTCTTTTTGGCTCTTTTGGGGCTGTTCTGGGGGCTTTTGGAAGCAAGGAGAGCTACTCACTTGTGCTGAGGGTAGGCAGCTTGTGGGAGCTGAGGCCACCCAGGTGGGGCAGCAGCACCGGCGGCCACCCTTACTTCCATCAAACACTGCCCTGGGCAGTTGGCATGAGGTCAGGGCGCTGAAGCTCTGTGACAGTCAGGGTAACATCGCAGGGTTTTTTTTCAGCTGCAGGGAGGGCACTGAAATCTCCTTGTAGATCCACAGCTGAGGGTGAGGGCTCTTACCACAATGGTGGATACCCATCTACGCACTAAAACCCCTGCTCCTTCAGAGACGGCCCCAGTGATGTCTGATGTATCCACCCAGACAGAACTGGTAATAAAGGAGACCTCGATACAGGCAGTAGGCTGCAGTGATTGCCCCAACCCTAGTCCTGGTGAAAAGATAAGTTTCTGCACAAGGTGTGTGCAGGTCAACACATTACGTCAGGTGGCGGAGTTACAAGAAACCGTTGAAATTCTGCGCAGTATCGGCAGAGTTGAGATGAAGATAGAGAAGTGGTTTTGCAAGCACGTTCCTGTCAAGGACACCATCGTGAATGAGGCATTTTGGACACAGGTGACCCACAAAAGCAAGACTCCTCTTCAGTCTCCACTTTCCGTAATTCCAATCATAAACAGGTATGAGATTTTAATAACCTCAGATACCCGCGGACATGGGCTGCAGGAAGTAACTGCAAAATCAGTACACAGTGAACACTGAAAAAAGAAATGATGAGTACTTGTAATGGGTGACTCTCTGTTAAAGGGCACTGAGGCACCCACCTGCCGACTCGACAGTCATGAGAGATCTGCTGCCTCCCAAGTGCTACAATCAGAGACATTACTGCAAGGGTACCGCAACTGATCAAAAGCATGGACTACTATCCCCTTACTCTTTCTTTTGGGCGTTAATGACAGAACAAAACAGAACCTGGGCAGAATCAAGGAGGAATATAAAGCCCTAGGAGTATAGGTTACAAAAAAATGGTGCACAAGTTATCTTTTCCTCTATCTTACCAGTTGGAGGAAGGCAGTAGCCAGACATATACATGTAATTCCTATCAACCTTCTGGCTACGTGGCTGATGCCATCAAGAAGGCTTTGGGTTTTATGACAATAGGATATCCTTCAATGAGTATAACCTGTTAGGGAAGGATGGGATACAGCTGTCTAGAAAAGGTAAGAGAATTTTTGATAACAGGCTGGCCAGCTTAGTGAAACGAGCTTTAAACTGAAGGATTTGGAGGTGGGATCCAAAACGGAAATGCTCATGTTCCAGAGGCTGAGGGCGCTGAGGTTGTTTAGCCTGAAGAAAATGAGGCTGAGGGGAGCCTCATTGGCTCTCTACAATTACCTGAAAGGAGGTTGTAACGAGGTGGGTGTAAGTTTGTTCCCCCAAGTGACAAGCGACAGGACAGGAGGAAATGTTCTCAGGTTGCACCAGTGGAGGTTTAAATGGGATATTAGGAAAAATGTCTTCACAGAAAGAGTTGTCAAGCACTGGAACAGGCTGACCATGGAAAGTGGTGGAGTCACCATCCTTGCAGGTATTTGAAAGAAGCGTAGATGTGGGACTGCCACAGTTCTAGGTTTAGTGGTGACCTGGCAGTGCTGGGTTAATGGTTGGATTTGATGATCTTAAAGGTCTCTTCCAACTAGAATGGTTCTGATTCTGATTCAATGCATCCATCTGGGGAACAAGCCAGGTTGACCAGACTTGCCACAAATGCTCCTTAGCTACCTTCAAAGGTAAGATCAAGAAGGCAAACCATCCTGAAGCTGTGCATGACTGTAGTATATCCTCCTGCTCTCCTCCAGGGAAACCTGCATGCTTGATCATCTCCCTGAAATGCCTATAAACTAACACGTGCAGTATGGGGAACAAACAGGAAGAACTAGAAATCTGTGTGCAGTCGTAGGGCCATGATCTCATTGCAATTACTGAGACATGGTGGGATAGCTTGTATGACCTGGAATGTTGTCATGAACAGCTAAGTACTGTTCAGGAAAGACAGACCAGCAAGGCAGGGTGAGGGAGTGGCTCTTTATGTGAAAGAGCACCTGGAATGCACCAAGCTCTGCCTAAGAGAGAATGAAGAACCTGTTGAGAGCTTAAGGGTAAGAATTAAGGAACAGGCTAACATGAGTGACACTGTTGTGTTTACTCCAAATAGCTGAAAGCAGCCTCACAATTACAGGCCCTGGTCCTCATGGGGGACTTCGATCACCCTGATATTTTCTGGAAAGCTAACACAGACACACTCAGTCCAGGAGATTCCTGCAGAGCATTGAAGAGAACTTTCTGATACAAGTGGCAGAAGAAGCTATGAAGAGAGTTGCACCACCGGATATTGTATTAACAAATAAAGAAGGAATTATTGAGGATGTGGCTGTAGTGACCATGAGATGGTGGAGTTCAGAATTCTGTCTGGAATAAGTAAAGAAATAACTAGAATCACAACCCTGGACTTCAGAAGAGCCAAGTTTAACCTCTTCAAAGATCTACCCAGTGGAATACCATGGGTCTGGGCTCTAGAAGGTAGGGATGTCCATGAGAGCTGGTCAGTATTCAAATACTATTTCTTCCAAGCTCAAGATCAGTGCATCCCTATGAGTAAGAAATCAAGCAAAGAAGGCAGGAGACCTGCATGGATGAGTAAGGGTCTTCTGGAAAAACTCAAATGGAAGAAGCTAATTTACAAAATGTGGAAAACAAGACTGGCCACTTGGGAGGAGTAAAGGAATGTTGTCAGAGAATGCAGGGATGCAACAGGGAAAGCTAAGGCCCACCTGGAATAGAATCTGGCAAGGGACATCAAAGACAAGAAAGGTTTTTTCCAGTGTATCAATAGAAAAAGGAAGACTAGGGAAAATGTGGGCCCAGTGATGAAGGAGGTGAGCGTCAAGGTGGTGGAAAACATAGAGAAGGTGGAGTTGTTGAATGCCTTCTTTGCTTCAGTCTTCACTGCTAAAAACATCTCTCATGATTCCTGGACCCTGGAGATAAGAGAAAAGGTCTGGAGAGAGGAAGACTTTCCCTTGGTAGAGGAGAACCAGGTGAGAGACCACTTAGCCAAACTGAACATCCATAAATCCAGGGGCCCTGATTTTATGCACCCACGAGTACTGAGAGAGCTGGCAGATGTTACTACTGTACCACTCTCCATTGTCTCTGAAAGGTCACGGAGAACAGGAGAGGTGCCTGAGGACTGGAGAAAGTCCAATGTCACTCTATGCTTTAGAAAGAGCAAGAAGGATGACCCAGGAAACTACAGACCAGTTAGTCTCACCTCTGTCCCTGGAAAGGTGATAGAACAGATCATTCCGGATGTCATCTCAAAACATGTGGAAGACAGTTATTGGGAGACATCAACATGTATTCACCAAGGGGAAATCATGCCTGACCAATCTAATAGCCTTCTATGATGTCATAACTGGCTGGTTAGATGTGGGGAAAACAGTCGATGTCATGTACCTTGACTTCAGCAAGGCTTTTGACACTGTCTCCCATAACGTCCTCATTAGGAAGCTCATGAAGTGTGGGTAAGACAAGTGGACAGTGAGGTGGATTGAGAGATGGTTGAATGACAGAGCTCAGAGGGTCATGATAGATGGTCTGGGTTCGAGCTGGAAGCCTGTAGCTACTGGTGTTCCCCATGAGTCGGTATTGGGTCCAGTCTTATCTTTGACCTAGGCGAGGGGACAGAGCGTATCCTCAGCAAGTTTTTTGATGATACAAAACTGAGAAGAGTGTCTGACACACCAGAGGGCTGTGCTGCCATCCAGCATGACCTGGACAGTCTGGAGTGTTGGGCATAGAGGAATTTAATGAGATTCAACAAGGGCAAATGTAGGGTCCTGTAGCTGGGGAGAAACAATCCCATACATCAGTATAGGTTAGAGGTAGACCTGCTGGAAAGCAGCCCTCAGAAGAAGGATCTTGGAGTTGTGGTAGACAATAAATTAGCCATGAGCCAGCAATGTGCCCTTGTGGCCAGAAGGCCACTGGTATCCTGGGATGTATAAGGAGTATGGCCAGTAGGTCAAAGGAGTTCATCTTCTCCTTCTGTTCTGCCCTGGTGAAGCCACATATGTGTTCCTCCAAGCCCAGAAGCAATATATCCCACAGAAGAGGAAGACAGGCAAGAATGAGAGGAGGCCTGCATGGATGAACAACTTACTCCTGGACACACTTAAAGGAAAAAAGAGAATCTACAGGGAGCGGAAGCAAGAACAGGTAGACTTGGAGGACTACAAAAAAGTTGTCCAAGCAATCAGGGATCAGGTTAGGAAAGCCAAAACACAAACAGAAATCTGGCCAGGAACAACAAGGGCAACAAGAAATAATTCTATAGGTATGTCAGATATAAAAGGAAGTCTAGAGAAGACATGGGCCCTCTCCAGCTAGAAGGAGAAGACCTGATCACGAGAGATATGGAGAAGGCTGAGGTACTCAATGACTTCTTTGACTCAGTCTTCAGTAGCAAGGTCTCCAGCAACACCACTCACGTTACTGAAGCCAAAGGTAGGGACTGGGAGAAGGAAGATCCACCCACTGTAAGAGAAGACCAGGTTTGAGACCATCTAATGAACCTGAAGGTGCACAAGTCCATGGGACCAGACGAGATCCATCCGTAGGTCCTGAGGGAACTAGTGAACAAAGTTGCAAAGCCACTTTCCATCATGTTTGAAAAGTCTTGGCAGTCTGGTGAAGCTCCCACTGACCGGAAAGGGGGAAACATAGCCTCCATTTTCAAAAAGGGAGATAAAGAGGACCTGGGAAACTATAAGCCAGTCAATCTCGCCTCAGTGCCTGGCAAGATAATGGAGCAGATCTTCCTGAAGACTCTGCTAGGACATGTGGAAAACAAGGAGATGGTTGGTAGCAAACAATGTGGCTTCACCAGGGGCAAATCCTGCCTGGCAGATTTGATGGCTTTTTATGATGTGGTCATGGCATTGGTGGAGAAGGAAAGAGCAACTGATGTCATCTTCCTGCACCTGTGCAAAGCGTTCAACACTGTTCTGCCTGATATCCTGGCCTCTAAACTTAAAGGGCAAGGGTTTGACGGATGGAGCACTCGGTGGAAAAGGAATTGGCTAGATGGCCTTTCTCAAAGAGTTGTGATCAATGGCTCAATATCCAAATGGAGACCTATGACAAGTGGAGTCCCTCAGAGATCAGTGCTGCGACCAGTGGTGTTTAATATCTTTGTCAACAATATGGACAGTGGAATTGAGTGCACCCTCAGCAAGTCTGCCAACACCACCAAGCTGTGTGGTGCAGTTGACATGCTGGAGGGAAAGGATGCCATCCAGAGGGACCTTGACAGGCTGGAGAGATGGACCCATGTCAATCTCACGAAGTTTGACAAAGGCAAGTCCTGCACCTGGGGCAGGGCAACTCCAACTACAAATACAGGCTCGGTAGCGAGTGGATTGAGAAGGACTTGGAGGGGGTGGTTGATGAAGCACTTGAGTAGGCAATGTACACTGGTAGACCAAAAAGACAAACGTATCCTGGGCTACAACAAAAAATGCATGGCCAGCAGGTCAAGGGAGGTGATTCTGCCTCTCTACTCTGCTCTGGTGAGACCCCACCTGGAGTACTGCATCCAGCTCTGGAGTCCCCAACACAAGAAAGACATGGATCTGTTGGAGAGGGTCCAGAGGAGGGCCACAAAGATGATCAGAGGGTTGGAACACCTTTCCTATGAGGACAGGCTGAGGTAGTTGGGTCTGTTCAACCTGGAGAAGAGAAAGCTCCAAGAAGACCTTATAAGGGCCTTCCAGCACCTGAATGGGGCCTATGGGAAAGATGGAGAGGGACTTTTATAAGGTCATTTGGTGATAGGACAAGGGGCAATGTTTTTAAACTAGAGAAGGGTAGATTTAGATTGGACATTAGGAAGAAGTTCTTTACTATGAAAGTGATGAGACACTGGAACAGGTTGCCCGGAGAAGTTGTGGGTGCCTCATCCCTAGAAGTGTTTGAGACCAGGCTGGATGAGGCTCTGAGCAGCCTGGTCTAGTGGGAGGTGTCCCTGCCCATGGCAGGGGTGTTGGAACTACATGATCTCTAAGGTCCCTTCCAACTCAAGCCATTCTGTTACTCTATGAATACTGTGTCCAGTTCTGGGCTCCTCAGTTCAATAGAGACGTGGAACTACTGGAGAGAGTCCAGCAGAGGGCACAAAGATGACTGGGGGAATGAGGCACCTCTCTCATGAGGAAAGGTTGAAAGAGCTGGGACTGTTTAGCCTGGAGAAGACTGAGAGGAGACCTTATCAATGTCTACAAAAATCTAAAGAGTGTGTGCAAGGAGGATGGAGCCAGACTCTTTCCAGTGGTGCCCAGTGACAGGACAAGAGTCAACAGGCACAAGTTGGAGCACAGGAGATTCCATCTAAATATGATGAAAAACTTCTTTGCTGAGGGTGACAGAGCACTGGAACAAGCTGCCCACAGAGGTGGTGGAGTCTCTTTCTCTGGAGATTTTCAAAACCCACCAGGATGCATTCCTGTGTAATGTTCCCTGGGCAAACCTGCTTTGGTGGGAACATTGGACTAGATGATCTCTAGAGGTACCTTCCAACTCCAATGATTCTGTGGTTCTGTGTAATCTGATGCATTATAATTTTACAATTTTTTTTCTGACTTTTCTTTTTTAAAGTTCACAGAAATATTGCCCCCAAAATATGGCATAAGATGTATAACAAGAAAAAAAATGTAGTACATATTTAATTAAATTTAATAAATGCTTTTCATGCCCTAAGGCAGTGCACACAAATACTTTTAAACATGATGTTATTGTCAATCCATATCAGGATAGAATGAAAATGGCTTTAGTTGTTTGATTTGTTAACTTTAATATGTTTGATATATTTTAAGTGTGTTTTAAGTTTATCTAAAGTCCCTGACTTTTTTAAACTAAATTTTGCCTCAGGATAGTTACGACCAGGCTGGATAAATCTCTGAGCAGCCTGGTCTAGTGGGGGGTGTCCCTGCTTATGGTAGGGGGATTAGACCTAGGTGATCTTTAAGGTCCCTTACAACCCAAGCCATCCTATGATTCCATGATTCTTCCACATGCCACAGAAATTAAAACTCGGAAGGAATTAATGTTGTTCCACCACAGTTCAAATAGTGGTTTCCATTATAGAACTACTACAATTTAACACCATATATTAGATAGTTCTCATCATTAGAGACTGCCTTTATTTAAATCACCTCTTCATTTATTTTAAATGCATTAGCAGCATCCCAACTGGCTACCTTTAACTTATAAACTGCTAATCAAAAACAACTAATGCAGATTCCCATCATCGTTTCTGTTCATACATTGTCTATGAAACAAAGGCTAGCTTACTTGAACTGTCATAATCTTTTTTTTTTTTCCTAGATGTTTTATAGATTGATTATTTTATTCCATAGACCTTGATCCTTCAATTCAATATTAGTGAGAATTCCAAGAATCAACAAACCTGGTTAAAGTCAATAGGACTCTGGTCTCATTAGTCCACGTGAGCACCCTGATTACAGCATCAGGTCTGGCGGATGTAAGCTATATTTCACAGATGCAAGATATTGTTCACAGCCTGACTCCATTTCTACATTTTACTGCGTTTGAACATTTTGATTCATGGGCTGATTGTTTCTGCTTCCTAAATGACTACCAGGAATGACCAAAATATCTATATGAATGATTTCTGCGTCCGCAACTCACATGAACCTGCAAGGAGGCTTGAGAGATTTTTGCATTCCACTGTTACTTTAGGGACTGAATTCATCTGGATGAATTTGTATTCATTTGTGGAAGTGAATATAAAATAATGGTGAATATCACTGAACACAACTCAGCACTTAACTGATTGAACATTTGTGAATACTTTCAAAAAGTACTTTGTACTACCGCTTCTGCATGAAAATGCAGTATTCTTAGAGAAACTTTCCTTTGTAATAGCGAATCAAATTCTCTCTGGAGTTCACATTAGACAGAAATACAGATGGTACACTCATCTTTTTTCTGTTTCACCCACAATATGCTCTTTTCTTTTTTCTTAATAAAACAGCACATAATAAAGAAAAATACATTTAACATCTAAATTGTCAGAAATTACATGTCAGAATTAATGTCTTCTCAACTAAAGGTAGCATTTCATACCTCTTGGAGCTACAGTTTCAGTCTGACTGCAGATGTGCTGACAGCAGCTCATGTTTTGAAGAAAGCTTTTGTGTACACACAGGCTATTGCTCTCTTCCTTTTCTTTCCCTGTCTCCTCTTTTAATACAAGCTTGTGTTCTACAAAACTGGAAAGGTTAGTAGGTAATGTCCACACAGCACATGCTCCCCTCACAGGAATGTGGGTGATGTTATAGAAATATGAAGTCATGCTGGTCATCTAGTTTCAGACATAAGTAGTAGTATTAAAATAAAACAGTTACTGACCACGACCACTGAAATCTCTTTCACAATTTTCGTCCATCCAGTGTTAAAAAGCTTTGAAAATATTTTGGAAAACTTAGCTTATCATATATCAATACTCTTCAGTGAATATGAAGGTGAATAGTAGAGTGGGTGTGGTGTTTTGAAATAAAAGCATTGCTTAGTAATAAAAGTAGACAGGTAAAAGTCAGCACAAATGATGTTGCTTCAGTGAACACAATAGCAACAAAATACCATTTTCTTCAATGTAATACAAATTCAATAGGAGGACTAGATTTGTGGAGTACTGAAATACTGCAGTTTGGTTGGCAAAGTGGGGACATTTCTATTAAAATTTTACAAGTCATAATGCTATTCTGAAGTGTTCAGTGTTTGAAATACAGAATAATTTCTTCTTCTGATGTCAACACTCATTCAGTTTCTACTATTGCAATAGACAGAAGTTCATTTCCAGCTTCAAAGACTCAACCTGAAGATTTTAAAATGGGAAACTTCAGTCAAAATAAGTTTTCCAGCTGCCTTTCCTCACAGAGGAATTTCCTGAAGCGCCGTTGTTCTGTTTTGATAGCATATTTTACAGTATTGTTAGCAGTTTAGATTGTCTACCTACCACACTCAATGGTTATAGAGACTATCATCTCAAAAACCTCAAAGCATCACAGTTCCTGAGCTCAGATTTAATCAAGGATAACTGACATTCTACTGCTTTCTCTGGTGATGGATGTAACACAGCTAAGAACACACCATGCTATAAATCAATAGTCTTAGTCATAAGACTTTAAAATGCGTGTATTTTTTCTACTTTCAGTCAGATTTCTTGGCTGAAAGAGCCCTCTCCACCACTCTAACAGGAAGTTCAGTAAATCTTTTGGAGATACTCTGAACCAGAAGGCTACACATCATACATAAATCCATGTTATGTCATTTCCAAGAGAAAATTCACAGTTCCTCAGAAATTACTTGTAATTTGTGAAATACACAGGTAGAATATTTTTTTTGCATCTGAGCAATAATTTAATTCCTTCTTTCATAAACACATACTTTTGTGGATTTTCCTAAATTAAGCTTTCAGATTTCTGTTTTTCATTTGAACGTTTCCACCAGAAACATAATCAAAATTAAAGTTAAGAAAAATTGCATTAGATAATGTACACATATTTTACCATAAGCATAGGTGATACCATTTCTGTCATTCTCTATTCTAAGAATATATTCTTTTAATTAAAACTTGTTTGCATATTTTTATTCTCATGCTACCCTACTGATTATAGAAAGAATCATACACGTCACACATATAATAATTATATAATGATGATTCTATATATATTTCAGATAGTTCTGGGCTAAGTAAATTTGAGAAATATGTTTATTTTAACCACTATAATATTGCATAGCATGGAATGAGGATTTTTATGTTAAACTTCAAAGGAGACATTTTTGTCCAGAAAACACAAAAAACACCAGGTAAAAATGACAACTCATACCCACAAACTGCTGAACCCACTAATGTTGCTTACTACTTCTGTAAAGAGAGTAATTACATCTCTCCAGATCAAAGAGAAGAGGTAGACTGTGGATTTCAATGGAAAACCATATTTGGTAAGGTATTTCCTAATTAACCTTCAAGGAGCTACCCAGTCTTAACAGAACCCTGCGTAGATAAGTATTAACCTATAAGGCATGTTCCTGGAGCACAACAAAATCTAGATGTGAAATTCCTCAGGAAATTTACTGATTTACTAATTTTGATGCAAGTCAATCATATTAAATGTGCATCATTTGCATTCTGTATGATGCCTGGCACTGAAAAAAAAAAAAAGGCTGTGGACGCAGCAGTTTTCACCAGTGGGAAATACTACAAAAAGTTAGTCAGCTGAAACTCAATAATAAATTTTCACATTAACAGTTCTGTACATGCAAGTAATGCTCTAGTCATAAACATTAAATACTTGGAAGTGGCTGGTGTAACAGAGATATGGTTAGGTCACAGCGACATGTACCATTTTGTCCTCTGAAAATTAGACATTTTCAAAGATAAGCATCTAAATAATGCAGAGTGCTAAAACTATTAATTTCAGAAGTGTGATTTAAAATGTGATATACTAACTAGTCTTAGATGTTCAAACCCTATTGACTTTCAAGCCTTATTACTTCCATGTTTTTAATATAATAAATTACTGTTGTCAACACATTAGCAAAGAAATAGTCCCATATACAAATCAAGTAAGTGGTTCCATTAACTTCTAGCCTCATCCCTTTGCACTTCCCTGCCTTTATGCCCTTTGTCCACTTAGCTTTCCATTTCCCTGCTTATAAGCTTAGCATATGGTCATTTGTCCTATGAAACCTAGCAAAAGGAAACAGATGTTCCAATTGCGTGTAGCTGTTATAGCCAAAGAGTACACCACAGCTCAGCTCTTCCCCTGCCTTCCCCAAGAACAAGGACATTTAATTTGGATCTTTCTACTATTCTGCTACTGATTTGCATGAAGCAGGTAGAAAAGTAATTACCTCTGATACCTTCCCATTTTCAAATTGGCCACCAGATTCGGAAGTTATTGAGGGAAAGAGAAAGCAGACATGAAGATAGCAATTTAGCATGCCTCATTTCCTTCACTGCCAAGAAAAACAGAAGATAAATAAGATAATAGAATGTGTATAAAGATACCTGAGCCTGATCTTGCAAACATACATTTGACATCTTTTCACTTAAATGGAACTACTAACATGAAGAAAGTGACATTCTTAAATTACAGTTGGAAGGTATATTTTCCAGCATTCTAGAATATAGTGCCATTAGAGAAATGACATTGGCTTGAATTCTCCAACCCTGAATCTCACAAACTACATCATGAGTGGCAGAAATCTTAACATTCAGAAAGGATGCAAATTCCCAGAATTTTTGTTCCTGCAATCCTAAACATAATGTTGTTATGAATTACTACTAAGCCAACATTTTTGTATCCCAGTGAAAACATGACTGTAGAAAGTGACTATTCCCCTGTAAATATTCATTCTCAAATGTTTGCTACATATATACTTTACTTTTACACAACATGACTCACTGCCAATAGTAATGAAAGGAGTAAATTAGACAGAAACATTCTGATGGCCATAAAACTATTTTTTTTTTTTCCAGTTGGAAGCTTTCCTACTAAGTGTAACCAAGGAAACAGAATAAACTCTGAGTGTCTAAGTTGTTATGAACTGAAGTTGTCCTTGAGGAAATGAGTTAGATAGCTGCAAATAGCACAGGTGTAAACATGTACTATTGATGAAGATACTAGATATTTGTGATAATATCATGCAATCTGTCTCTGCAATTACAGAAAGTGATATCAACATGAGACATCTGATGGACTCTTCATTTCCTCTGTGTTAAAGTACAACCAGCGTCTTCATAATATATATATATTCAAGTGGTTTGATTTATTTTACCCTTATGTGGGTCAAGTGAAAGTTTTTGAAATTATTACACCTTGTATTCCTACATGATGTCAGGAAGCCTGAGATACCATCTTTCAAAATATTTTTCCCAAGATAAGCAGTAGTGTGATCTCCTTAGATGTTCATCACACAATACAATAGCCAATTCTAAAGAAGAAAACAGAGATAAGTAAGCCTTATTATGAAATAAAGAAAAAAAAAAAAGAACATTAAGTTAGAACCTAAATCCAGCATCAAGTATTTTTTCCTTTTACGAGGAACGCATAAGAATCTGAGAGTGTGTATGTTGCATCTAATATGACACCCAAGCTTTCAAAAAGCAGTAAAAATTGCCTTCTCTTGAATGTACTCAAAAGGTTGGCGTATCTAATTTGCCATTGATCAGCTGAACAGTATGCAGTAGTGTTCAGATTTACTTGTGGGCGATTTCTCAAAACCTACGTTATAAGCAAAAGACCTATTTGGGATGGAAGCCTTTGGGAGAAAAACACTAACAATTTGTATTAACTTTTCAAAGGTTCCTCTTCTGTTATAGGGAGGAAAACATGCACAAATTCAAAACACCATCGCTTCTCTGCTCATAGTACAACACTTCTCTTTATTCTCCCTCCCAACTTCTCTTCTGTAAACCGAGAAAAAAAATCCCCCCACCTCAAAAAATTTAAAAATACAGTTATTTTCATTTGAAAGTAATTTCTTATTTGCATATTCCCTATTTAAGTAGCTTTTCTAAAGGCTCTGTGAGAGAAAACCTGTATGTATGTATGTAGGTATTTAAATATTTTTATTTTTACTTTCCACTCAGCTATTTTATTCACATTTTCACATCTCCTTCTCACTAAACAGGAGAACATTTTCTATCAAATAGATTGTTGTGGAAAATAAATTCACTTCTTTTTTTAATCTTGGAATGTAAAAGGGGAGCTAAAGGCTGGTATTTCCAAAGGGTAGAAGTATGCACATGTTTTCCTCTGCTGTATCTTGTCAGATTCTTCTGCAATATGTTACAAACAAGCTAACTTAAAGGCTGTGAGAGCTCGGCATAGTGCAATGTATTAAATGTGAATCAAGTACTTTTTTTACTATTGTTTTTTAACAGATGATCAGAAAAATAAACTATGCATTACACTTCTTTGCTTTTCTGGATCACTCCCAAAAGCTACCCGAAAAAAAAAAAAAAGTATGCAGGCTAGAATATTCTGTTGGCATTCACAATACAAACAGCACACACAGCCCAGCTTAAGAAAGATTCTAACTTTGGGGAGCAATGCCTCTCTAGTCTGACGTCTTATTCATCTACATCATCCATATCCCATAACATTACCATATGCTGCCACATAATTTGCTCTGCCTGATTTGTGCTAGTGCCCACCCCTGCCCCACAGACTTTCACACAGCTTTCCCAGGGTCTGTCTTTGCTACAAAAGGGAAAGTAACCTGCCTGATACTGAGAAGATGAACCCTTGTAGAAGACTCTGAGGCCAAGGTGTATTGCCATCCCTGGGTCTAGGATAAGGTTCAAGGTCACAAAGAGAAAAGAAGGCAGCACAAGTTTTCTTGTCATGTGGTCACGTGGAGATGACTGAGTGTTAAGGTTCCTCTGTCCCAGACAGTCAGAGAGACAATTTTCAAACACAATATGCCTTATTTCTGGCAAAACATGAAACATATCATTCTTGTCCAGGAAAAGATATTGTTCTTTTTGCTCACACAGAATGATTTAGCCCTTCCAGAACAGTTTTCCTTGGTTCTCAGCACAGCTATCTAAGCCACCACCTGAACTACTGAGAAGAGAGTGCTTTACAAAACAGCTATGTTCAGGCTCCTCTAGCATATTCAGGGCTGCTGCAGCAAGTGTCCAGAATCTGAATTCCAGGGCCTCCCAGGCCTGCCCTCTGCAGATGCATGGTCTCTTCCTACAAAGGCCATTTCACAAGTAAATCCATGCTGAATAAAATAAAATAAGATAAAATAAATCATTTGTTTGTTCAGAAATGTTCACACTGTCTGAACTCCATAGCAACTCCATAGAGGAGGAACGTTTCTCAGGAAGAGCTTCAATGAACTGAGAGCAATTCTCTCCTGACTACATTACATCCCATCCCTTGAGGTCACTCTTTTGGAATAGTGAAACAGCTTTTGTGAATTATGTTAGCCAAAAATAATTTTATTTATGCATTGCTACACAAAGGCAAGGCTGCCAAGGAAGGGGTAGGAAGGGCAGCCTTGTTCAGTCTGGTCTTCATTAGACATCATTTTGTCGCTGAGTAAAAACTGTTCCTTTTTCTCTTTGCGTGTTCACATAGCTTGTTTGAGGTCATCACTGGAGAGAACTTGGAGAAGTATGATTTGTGTTGGCTGACAGAAACTACAGATAATGTACAGAGCAGCTGCTGGAGGATGAAATGGCATCTGCTGTGCATATTAGGTCTGCATCACACTGCCTCTGTGCTTGGTGATGGCCTCTCAGGCTCTAAACAGATGGTTGCTATGCAGATTCAGGACATCTATCAACTCTGGTCTTGGAGCACAGCCAGGAATATCAGAGCAGGAATCCTAGGTGGGCAACCAGACTTTCTGTGAAAGGCTTGCAGAACCTGTAACAGATTTCTCCTTTTCAATGTGGGGGTGAATCAGGTCCTCACTTCAGTTCTCATATTCCTTCAGGGAGAGTTTTACAGTTACCTCTGCGAGGGACAAGGGCCATCCCCTCTAGTAGGCTATTTCTGGTGTGGTACCACTAAAGGAGTAAGATCTCCCAGAGTCCTTTTAGGAGTTATGCTGTGTGTGCAGTCCCTAGGAAATGCTGCAAGGGTAGCTGCACATCCTTGGAAACTGTATGTTGTCACGCAGACCATGTGCTGGAGGATGCAGTAAGGGTCAATGGCGTTGGTATGCAGTAACATGTGCAATCTTCCCTGATGTATCCAGGATCCAGACCACTTCAGTGTATATGTACTCAAGGAATTTTGCCTCTTGGGCTTGGATAGGCACATTTCTATAGGATAGGTACACAGACAGTGGAATTACAATACCATCTGTAAAAAGGGAGAAATAATTTAAACTTTGTGGAAAACTATGCCTCGATCAACAGCCACTTAGTTCAAGAATATGACAGTGAGGTGATAGCTCTCTGAAAAGGTTCAATACCTCATCTCTGCTCCAAGAAAAACTCATTAGGCTCCCCACAGAATCCTCCAGGAAAAATAACCATTAGGAAATTCATATTATTACTACTTTTAAGGTTAAAAACCAAGATATTCCTTGAGTAGAGAAAGGAGAAGGAAAAGGCAAAGGCTGTTCCTGTTCATTTACAGCAAGATGAAAGAGATCTGTATAAACCTGACTTTTCTCAGATTTTAGAGTTGTTTAGCTCAAAAGTATGACAAAGAGTGAGATGTTTGTCACAGAATGTTCAAGAGGAAAACTCCAGTATTTCCTCTGAAGGAAAGTTTTTGGAGAAGAAAGCTAGTCAGAAATGGCTAGAAAAGGTTTTGTGACTTAAGCACATACACCTTTACAGCCCTTCTAGGCTATAAGCGCCTTCACTACAGATTCTCTCTTTTCTCCTGTGACCAGGTGGGATTGTACTGCTGAGGCAATAAAATGGCAAAACTACAGAGACCAGCTCTTTGAACAATAGACCTTCTGTTTAACAGAGATATACTACTCCAAATGTTTGCCAGAATAACAGAAGACAAAATGGAAAAGCATCATAAAAAATGTGCCTATCCTGCTTAAAAGAACACCTCATATTTATCTAGATGTACGGATC
>JAOXNV010009304.1:0-49310 GCA_028565915.1 Momotus momota | reverse complement strand
AATACTTTTAAACATGATGTTATTGTCAATCCATATCAGGATAGAATGAAAATGGCTTTAGTTGTTTGATTTGTTAATTTTAATATGTTTGATATATTTTAAGTGTGTTTTAAGTTTATCTAAACTCCCTGACTTTTTAAATAAATTTTGCCTCAGGATAGTTATGACATTTTTTAAATGTCTTATATGTTTGCTTTGTTTTAAAGCACAAGATTATTAATAGACTTTGTCAAACGTAAGTCTACTTTGACATACGTCATTCTTGGAATTATGCAGAGTGTTCAACAGCCTCTTGTGTTAGATTAAGTTGTGGCTAGTATTTTAATAAGAGATATCCAAGGCAAAAAAAATTCATTTCAATATTAGATGTCAGTAAATAAATTTAGATTAATTTTATCACTCTTAGACAATTCTTAGTTATTACATGGTTAACACTGTATTTTAACTCTTGGCAAATAAGGCAGGACAACAAAGCCAGAAACCTGAGTATTCTGAGGTGCATTTGTTTTATATTAACTGAGTCATGGAGATTGACATATTCCTCCATTTCAGCATCTCATAGTGAAGATACTGTCAGAGGACATTTTGAGATCCTGTGATAAAAAGTGTGGCTATCTACAAGGTATCCTAGTAACTATATTTGAAATTCTATTGTAGTACTTTTGAGACCAAATCGTTCTATATTTTCTCGTTTATATGTATGAACATAACTCTACTGATTTAACCATATATGAAACAGCAGCTGCTTTATTTTCAAAATATGTGGCTCAGAAATAAGACACAGAAGACAAGCACATAGTTTAAGACAAATTACTAAGGATGGGAAGAAGAAAAATCCATACTTTAGACTCTGTTTCAAGATCTGATCATATCAGATGAAATTGAGCAGTGTCCGTAAATTCATCCTGAATCTCTCATGACTGAGCTTTTTGGTAATCTTTGCTACCTTTTGATGAATAAAATAGAATATATCATATCATATGCATTAAGTGCAGTGAGCTTAAAATATAATGGTATAATACAAAACTCAGGAACACTGGATAAAAGCTGCATATCTACTGTAGTTTTAAAACACTGCTTTATTATATAATCTATTCCAGGTACAGGAGCTACAAATAGCTCTTAACTATCTCTGCCCATTCTCATTAATTATCACCTATCACCATGCAAGGCAAAGATAATTAGCTTTAAAGTGATCTTGAATGAACCTCAAGGAGATTAACTGCCCTTCTGGAGAGGAGATTAACTGCCCTTCTGGAGAGGGGTCAAAGAGCTGAGGATATTTGCTGGGCAGCAATTTCCTCTTCACCTAGGAAAAGAAGTGGCAGCATGTGGGATTACCAGATCCTGGGAGGATCTGGGTTATCAGCACTAAGTAGGAAAGCTAGGAAGGCATTTAATGGTGTATGTTAGAGGCGAACGCAAACAAAGGTACTTCATATGAAACATTATCACCTGTGTGGCAGCTTTCCCATACACAGGTAATAAGTTACAAAGGCTTCCTTTTTTTTTTTAAGGGTTATTTAAAAGTAAAAAGTGTGAGACCAACATTTATATTCTGGTTTGCTGCTACTACTAGAATTCATGTCAATAAATAACTAACAACAGGAGTCTGAATTTTTATTATTTGCTGCTATATTGCCTTTAGGATAATATAAAAGCTCTGATCTCTTGAAAGAGGTACTTTAAATGTCACGAGCTCTGATGGTTTTGCTCTTAAAGGGAAGTGGTTATTGCTGTGGCATTCAAGTTGGAGTACCACATGGGCTAGATTTGAATTTCCTTGCCATATCTTTTCAGTTCTCTTGCATTCCAAAAGATCAGATCCTTTACCTTTCCATATCACCTAAACAAGCACGGAAAGGAGCTAAACTCCCTGTGTTACACTTCCCAGATAAAGAAGCATATGCTGGGTGCAAGAGTTCAATTTCATTTCCTCTAATGTGCAAAAAGCCAATCTTTTGCAAAAGCGATTTTGTTATATAGGTATGTATATCTAGTATGTAGCCTTCATTTCTAAACTGATTTCATCCAGTTTGTTTCCCAGTTAAAAGTTATAATTTTGAGTCGTCAGGCAGCTACAAACATGAAGACATCCAAAATTGTCTTGTGATCAAGTAATTCTCATACAACTGATATTTAAATAATTAGAGAGAGATCTTTGACCACCTTGCAAAGGCCCCACATGAAACATACCATATAGAGAAGAAACAAAGCCTAGTCTGATAGATTTCAGTCTGAGTGATGTAGACATTCCTACGCGCCCTAGTGAGATGCCCAACTCCTTAACTTGCAATAGATGCTTAGACTCACTTCGATGAATAGACTTGCAAGGCCTTTTTCTTTTTCAAAGGTGAACTTTACAGCTTTTTTTAAAAAGACAAAACAACAACCAAAGAAAAAAAATAACAACAAAGCAAAAAAAAAAGAATCCTGCATAAACAGTGTTAGATTTCAGTGGCTTCATTCTTCTTACAGATGTTTAAATGATACAGTTTCACTGATTTATAACATTTACTTTGGTTTGACGTAGAGAGATTGTACTCACAGATCGATTCTTTCAACAGACCAATTATAATGAAATGTACTTCTTGGTCCACAGCCAGCATGCTCTATAATACATTTATTCTTTACTTCCACGTAATTTACTTCCCTGGACAGCCTTGCTCATCTGTAACTGTTTTGCTTTGATACGGAATGGAATTTTGTTTTGTTCTTAAAATAAACTGGTGTATTTTCAACAGGTTCATAGTTGCTTCAGCAGCATTTCACTTCTAAGCATCATGTTGCACTCAGTAGGCAGAGACAGAGCTATATGACACCAGTTGTGACATACATAAAGCAGTAAAATTATTTAATACCATACTGGACATCTTTAGCATGACTTTTTTTGTATATAAAAATAAGGCTTTATAAGCAGAAGGCTTCATGCCATGGTACTTATGAGAAAATGCTGCAAGCAATCTGTAGTTTTCTGAAAAGTACATGGTTTTTGCTATTTGGGAATGGATAGTCACTCAGAAGTGCAATCACTGAAGTGTAGTTAATTTGTTATTTTCAATTGTAGACTAAAAGTATCTATCTAGATGGGGATATCTGCCAAATGATCATTTGCCTCTTTCCATTTAGTTGCAATTTGCAATAAGGGCAAATCAATTAAGATATTTTGTTCTTTAAAATATGCAATGCTGCCTTTCATGAGAGGCAACTGGCTTGATACACAGTCTAATTCTACAGATCACTTCCTCTTGGTCTGCCCTACTGGCTTCTGGAAACCTAGCTTCTGAGGCACTCAGTTGTCCAATCTAACTTCCAGTACTAACTAAGCCAAGTTTCCCACACTGCTAAGACTCTTTAAGGGCCAGAGCAAGCCTTTGGAAAACTACGATCACTGGAATCTTTCCCGACCTGCAAACATTTGAATACGCATCTAAAAAAATCTGACATCTTGTTCATTACAATGTTATCACCCCTTCATGCTTTCATACTTCAGATGCACAACCATTGAATTCAGCTGGATATCTGGCATTA
This sequence comes from Momotus momota, assembly GCA_028565915.1. Taxonomy (NCBI): domain Eukaryota; kingdom Metazoa; phylum Chordata; class Aves; order Coraciiformes; family Momotidae; genus Momotus; species Momotus momota. The sequence goes on along the minus strand of JAOXNV010009304.1, from coordinate 45,779 downwards.
GGCCATAAGGAACATCATTTTAAAGTATCTATTTGATTTTATTTGCACTAAAACCATCTGGAGAATTAGATAAGTGCTTCACCTTCCTGAACGTGTTAGCATAGTTCAAGAATAAAAGAAAAAAGAATAATTTAACTACATTAAAATAGCACTAATTAATAGTCATCACAAATAATTAGACCTGCTCAGATCTGCCCTAGCAGAGTTTCCATCAATAAATTTCAAGAAATTATCTTTGCAAGGTTTGCTCAATCCATAACACTGTCTGTTCCTAATAGAAAGATAATAGGATATTTGATGCAGCAGGATGGTGCCATAGGACCTTGGTGAGAAGAACTGTTGCAGATCTAATTTATAAAGAGAAAATGTTGCTTGGCAGTAGTCTGACATTTTAAACAATAGTCTTGACTCTAATTCTCCCCTTTAAAGATTTGCTATTTTGTGTAGGAGTACGCTTCAGGGTCTGCAAAGAGTGAATTTGCATTTTGCTGTCTTCTCCCAGAACAGAAAAGGAAATGAGCATGGAAGGATCCCAGTAAAGGAAGCAGCTGTGCACTGATGGTACAATCTCCTTGTTTATTCTATTTCTGCACAGGCATCTCTAGTCTCTCCCTCTGTGAGACTCACACAGAGCAACAGGAGTTTCAGAACAGCATCTCCTACAGCATGTCCTTTTCAAGGCCTGCAAAAAGAGTAAATCTTCAGATGCCTCAGACATTGAGCTTAACTGTCTATAAGTCTGTCAATCTTTCCTAAATGTAACTTCTCAGTTGTCACTTCCCAACTGCTGGCAGCAAAATACAATCACAGAATCATGAATTTTGGGGGTTGGAAGGGATCTGAAAGATCATCTCTTCTCCAGGTTGAGCAACCCCAACTCTCTCAGCCTAAAAATGCAACAAAGCTTTTACAAAGTCAGCCTGCTGCAGGTGTAAGGCCACCTCTTTCAAGTTTTTACACTTGGATGGCTTTTACTAACCTTTGAAATATTTTAACAATGAAACATTTTGTGAAGAAGTGCAGAATCTCCACATGCTTTCTGTTTAAAAATACAATCAGCTGTTATGCTGTTTTGACCTCTTTTGGATCAGCTGACCTCTGTCAAAAAAACTAATACATTTTGGCTGCTACTGTCAACAGTTTGCAGTGTGGCTTAGAAGAGTGCAGGTACCAAAAGGAAGTATCTGCTCCAGCATTATCTGGCAAATTCTTCATTCTGATGCCCACGCTCTGCTATCCCCCTGGCATGTAAGGTTCAAATACTTGCATTACAGTCCTAGTTTTCATTTTAAAATGTTAGGAGACCAAAAGTCGGTTCTAAAAGTAAATATTGGAAAAATGCACTCCCTGAAAGTCTCCTAGTAATATATATATAAAAAAAAATTAAAATCGGCAGACAAAAAGGTTTTCAGTGCAATCGTATTTTCCCATGCTGGTGCCATGATTTTTTACTTTGAGAAGAAATCCAAAGAAATACCCATTTGGAAAACAGCTAAATCTCCAAAGATTTCATTCATAACCTACTGCACAATGAAAATGTGATATAGAAGGTGCAATGCATTTGATTCCATAATATCTTTTTTTTTTTTTTCCCAAACTATCTACTATGTATTTAATGAGGATGATTTTCCTGTTACTACACATAGATGAATGGATGAATTTGAATATCACTTCCATATAGTTTAAAATTCATTAAAGATCAAGCAGCAGAGCTCTTCTTTAAGAAGGATATTTATTATGCTAATTCAAGGAAGACTTTGTTTTACTGCCATGTAAGAGCCTTCTGCAAATGATAGAGATCCCAAATCGCATCTTGAATGAATTATATAACAGCAGGAAGAACCATTAAATGGAACAACAAAACAAAGACAGCTAGTCATGAGCTTAAAGCTAAATGTAATTTTAATTGTTTTGCTGAATTGACTTCTAAGGTCTATTGCACTATCTTCACCTAAAGCACAGACAGAACTTCTATTGCAAATATTCATCAGTTTTATTTAAATTAAATGTTTAGTATTCCAAAAGCTCTCAGGAATGACTCACATCCCAAGTAAAACATTCTGGTGAAAATTGAAAATAATGGTCTCGTGCCATTAACAACATTAAAATGGCAGCACACAAATGTAATTTGAACCAAAAATATCTATTGTAAAGGAAGTTGGAGAAGAGACGAGATAATCTGATAATCAAATAAGAAAAATTAAGTTAATTTCATTTTTCAAAACCCATTAATGCTTGGACATAGTAATGCTTGTTAATTTTATTTATTTTTAAAATAGTGTCCTGCAGGGCAATGTTATAAATTATATTTACATCTTACTGGAATTTACAGGAAGGCAAATGTAAATCCCTAAAAGCACTGAAGATGTGTTTTAAATTAGGTTGAGAAGCAAGCTAGTAACTGGAATTTCAAAGTTGAAGATACTGGTTTTAACTGTCATAGGTTTTTCATAGCTTTATAATTTCATAAATCACCAATTTATGGACCATTAATACAGTTTGCTCTTATAACAATAAAAATGAGAAATTCAACAAAAGGTTAAAATATAATTTGGGGAATAATACAATTTTTTTCTAAACTTCCTTATAATTTTGCACTTGGAAAATATTTTTTATGAAAATTTTTTTTATTGCTAACAAAATTGTAATTATTATTGGCATTAAATACCTACAATTAATTACACTAAGACAATGTATATCATCTGCTACTATATCCTGTGCCCACAAAACAGTGACTTCAAAATGAAGAGAAGTCATAGATGCATGGATTATATACATAAAAACAACACAGCTGCTAAAAACAAAGATGGGCTTTGTGGAGCTATATTTTAACTTTATGAAATGCTATTTTCTACTTTTTCCTTCCTTGTTTGAAGGAGCACTGTCAACATAGAGAAAAAATGATACTTCCCTACCTCAGTTACTATAACAACAGTGTACACTATAGAACTATACTACAGAACAACAGTATGAGAAATATCTTTTACCTATCTTTATGCTTACAGATGGGGGCAGAGGAAGAGGAAAGTGGGTTATTTCAGGTCCTTTTGGTTTAAGTAAAATCAATTTTTATGTGCTGGGACCCAGTTAAGGAACAAAGAAAGTGAAGTCCAATCCAATGCAGTGCCAAACACCCTCAAATCTCGTTAAAGTCTGAATATAAAATCCTAGCTATAAAAGCAAGTGGAAAAAAAAAATTTGCCCTCATTAATGTTTATTAATGTGCCATGGATAATGTTTGAGCCACAGTTAGGGGAGTAGATCTTCTCAAAGGAACACAGCCACACAGGCTGCTGGGAGACTCAACAAACATTTACTCATGCATAAATTCTTTAAAGTTTGAGTTTTCTGCCTTCTGGTGCCTTTGTTGGCTTCATTTAGAGAATGCAACTTCAAAGTCACAATCAATTATCTTTTTATTCCGAAAACATACAAATGTTTATAAGACATCTTGAGACGGTATGGTGGGTTGACCTTGGCTGAGCACCAGTTACCCATCAAGTTGCTTGATCACTTCCCCTACTTCCCTCAGCACGACAAGAGGAGAGAGAATAAGATGGAAAGAGACCATAGGTTACGATAAAAACAGTTTAATGAAAAAGCAAAAAGCAAGGCTGCGCACAAGAAGCAAAGCAAAACAAAGATTTATTCTCTATTTTCCTTTAGCAGGTGATGTCTGGCTTTTCCTGGGAAGCAGGGCTCTGCTATGCGTAGCGGTTGCTTGGAAAACAAGCATCTCTCCAATGGATAACCCCCCTCCTCCTCTTTTTCTCTCCCTTTTATACTTGAGATGATGACATATTGTGTAGAATACCTCTTTGGTCAGTTTGGGGCAGCTATCCTGACTGTGTCCCCTCCCAAGATCTTGCCCACTGGGGAGGGAAGATGTTGGAAAGCCAATCTTGGTGCTGTGTGAGCGCTGCTCAGCAGCAGCCACAATACGGGTGTCTTACCTCCCAGCACAAATCACAGCACCATAAGAGCTGCTAATGTGGAACATTAACTGCATCTCACCCAAACCCAATACAGATGGTTTATTTTGCCAGTGAAGAAAGCCTAGCTGAAACGCAAATATTATTATGACAGTAAAAATATAGCTGCAATAAGGCCTCAACAGTAGTACCTAGTGATATGGACTATCAGTGTTCTGATGTCAACAAGGAAAACTCACTCTTTTATTTCTAAATTAGTGCATCTGTAGCAAGATAGAAGACCTTGTGTGTGTGTGTTACTGAGAGTGGCGAACCCAAGAGAGGCCATTCGTAGCCACCCAAGAGCCAAACAGTTGCATCATGGTATAACCATGTCTAGGAACAATATAAATTCTTACAAGATTTCTTAAATAAAAAAACAACATACAAGATTAGCAGAAATAAAGGAATCATAGTGATGCCAACTGGCCACCATTATATTATGTGGCATGCTCCTCTTCCTGCCCTCTCCCCTGGTAAATCAGCACCTGGACTTAAATGACTTGATTTTGTCAACACTATGAAGGGACAAAGCTTTTTTGACACAGGAAGAACCTGTCGTCTTATCTTAATGATTATCAATATCTTGTTTTAAAGTCCTATAAAACTGAAATATTCTGCATGTTTTCACTTGTATTTCATAACATAATTCTCTGTATTGTCAACTGAAGGCATCTAAAAAAGTTCTCTGAATAGAAGTCTGTTAGAAGGTCTTTCTTCCATATCCAAGATACCCTTGAAATAAAAAGTGTATTAAAAAATATTTGCTACTCTGACACATTATAGATCCTGCAATGCCAAGGGATCAAAGAAGAGGTCTTGGAGACTACCAACCAGAGATCTAAACAGCTGTCTTCTGTTTATGCTTTGAGAAAACAAAGTATACCTAAAATCTGAATTTACAGTGTTCTTTGTTTTCAGCAATGGCCTAATCTGTGCTTCATAGTAGAGTATATTATAGGGAAAGAAAAAGAAACATTTCGAGCACTCATTTAGCAAATGGCCTCAGCAATTCTAATAAATAAATAAATAAATAAAAGGTGAGATTTTGTTCACATATTTTATTTTTAACAAATGCACAGTTGCTACAGGAGAAATATACTGGAAGAGATACAATTATATGGACAGAGGGCCTAACATAGCCCTTTGTTCTGAATTACACTCAAGAGGAGCCTCATCTTTCCAACAGTTTAATGAAAACTTCCTCCTAATTTAGCTAAGGTAGGGAGTTGATAGTTAAACAATAATAATACTGGCCTCTGATTTCTTTCTCTTTTTTTGCATGCAAGCATAGATGAATCTGAAAAGGCCCTGGTATTTTGAGTGAAGGCTGGGTTCTCGTGTCACTTCTGAATGGATGATGATCAGGAATTCTGGAGAGAGCTAGAAACAGTGAATCAACAGAGCTGTAGAATGGGTGAAAATCCATCACCTGAACCATCCCAGCTTGTGATACATCTGATCAAGGGGCAGTACATCAGCTTAAGCCGTTTTCTAGGGACTGCTAACATGCTGAGAAGAGTAGTCAGGTTCAAGGCCAGTCTGAGGATTATTAACCCACAACTGTTTATTTGCTCCAGGAAATGCCCAGGGCCCAGAGTGTTCTCAGGATTCTTTTTCTCCTTACAACAGCTTGAGAAGTTCTAAATTATCTTTTTAAGTATTTGCAAGACTCTGTGACTAAAACAGTTTCTCACAACCACATTTTTTTCAATACCGAGAAAAAAACATGCTTAGCTTTTTGAAGGTTTAGTTTCATTGCCAGATAAAAAGACATATTTTCTTTCTTTAAACACTAAAATTGATTCTGAAGGGACAGTAAGTGGTTTGTTTTGTTGTATTTTGCTTCCAGATGCAGCTAGCAGAAGTTCTGTTACAGTCAGTGAAGGGATAGATCATGAAAGGATGTCAGAATATCTGCACATGCGGCTTTGATTGAGCTTTCAAATTTGCTTAATCTTAGTAGACTGAGATTGGACATTCCATTAAAACTATACTTCATAGACATTCTCTTTGCAGTCCTTTCATTTGATATCCATGCTAGTATGTTGGAAAAAAAGACATGGGGAGCTACACGCAACTCAATTGTTATCTTCTGTCACCTGCTCGCTGTTTACATTTAACGTCTAATACAAATATGGATGGTATGTGCTGTATGAAACATGATTGTGCTTCCCTCTGACTTCAAGGCAATTAGCAGCCAGTAAGTCAAGCTGCCCACCATATTTTGTGTTTAAGAATTTACACATAGTGTCAGACTTATAATTACATTTAGTATAGACCACAAGAAGCGTTTTCATTATTTCTAAAGCTGCTGAAGCAGATTGGCTGTGCAAAGCTTCTCTTTTGTTCCTACACCTTCTTGCTTGGCCATCATTTGCACTAAATATGTCTTTTGCTTAATTTTAATACAGCTTTTTTTGGCAGAAGGTCATTTATTAGGTAATCACTTGTCTATCAAAAAGCCTAATTACTCCATGTTTGTCAGAAAGAGGAAATGGTACTACATTTGAATACTGAATAGGCTGCAAACTAATCTCCAAATGAGGAATACGAAAATTTTCAAAGGCTTTACTTATTGCCAGTTAAATGAAAATAGCTAAATGAATCTATACATTCAGGGTGAAAATAGACAAATACTCTGATGTACAGAGGATGAATAAGCAAACATTTTACAGCTTTTTTAACTTTGTTACGAAAGTAAGTGCATAAAATAATTCATGACGACGGCAATACCTCTTTCTGTATGGAATACTAATGCCCCCTACTGGTTCTTCACAGCATTTTCTGAATTTTTGTGTTTATGAAAGTTGCTCAGTATTCATTTTCTGTTCCATTCCAAAGAGAGGAAAATTATTTAGCCGCTATCGAGTTTTCTGTGGTTCACACCTATCAAACGCATACCTACAGAGAAGGAGCTTTTGTCTGGGTTTTTATCTCCAAGATACATTCTGCAAGTGCTATTTGCTTTTCCAAATTCACAGCTGCCATGGGAATTACTGACTACAAAGAACTCATGCACTGATAACCTTTTTTAAAACCTTTTTCTAAACCCTTGTCAATATTAGAAATGAAAGGCATTCAGATTTTCATGAAAAATTACATGGGAACGAGCAGCAATGCAGTTACAAATAGAGAGTTGTTTATAAGTAATGGTCTCATGAAGATTTTTATGACATCTGGTCTTGAACGGTCTTAGCCCAAGAGGCCACCACTATCACTTTGTGTGACATTTGCCTTGATTTGTCTGCATATTCTGAACATTTACACTGTATATCATTCAATTGTCTGCTGTTGCATCTAATCTTTTGCTTCGTAGATACTTCAGTAACACATACATTTTAAAAAGACTTGTTATTCTGTCTTCCCAAGGAAATGCACACAAAATCACATAGTTTATCAGTCCTTGGACCTTTTTCTTTCAGAGGCCTTTAAAGGCACAGAACAATTTTCAAACTGACACAGGGATAGAGAGCTACAGGATCTCAAGTTTCTCCAAAGATTTTAATTGGGTAGCAGAAAGTGAGCTCCCAAAGAAAGGCAACTACATCCCACCTCTTCATACATTCAGAGTCAGAGGAATCAGATGCTAAATCGGCAGCCATAAGTCAGCTGGCCAGGCAGCACCTCGATGCCATTGAGGCAACCACTTTACCCAGTCAAAGGGATACTGGCAATGCTACAGATCAGGGAACAGAGGAGGACACAAAGCACAGAAAAACAGAAAGCCATGCTTCTCTAGTTCCATGTCTTATAAAACAATGTGTTTTGAGATTACAGCCGATTGCCAAGTAAAAATTACCATGTGACAATCTAGACGTGATTCTTCCTTATCTACTTCTACTCGTGGATGAAGCTTTCCCCTCCACATGATCATCACTTCTTGTCTTCCAGGAAGAGTCGTTCTCTCTGATCAGGCAGCTGAGCTGTCTATGCGAGTGTTTCCTAAGATATTTCACGTGAAATGAACAATGCTAGTTCAAATATTTTACAGTAGGAGGTCTTTGCTGATTTTGTTCTGTAACACCAAAGTCAGGTATCATGTGTAGACACACATGTATGTGTTCTCATGTAGATGAGACATCATGAGAACAGGATGTGAGCTGGATCCAGTCTGAGGGGAACGCTAAAGTAGGCCAAAAGTGTCAGAGCATGTTAATTGCTGACACTGATATAGGAAATGAGGCACTACGGGTCCATGCAGTATCAGCTGAGGAGAGCAATTGGAGAAGAGAGTAGGCACCAAAATGTTTCACTGGGGGGTTCTGATGCTATGCAATGCAGGCTAGGGATACCCAAACACCATTAAGTGTTCATAAACCTCTTTGAACCCTTTGCACAATAATATGCCTCCAATAACTGACCTGATCAGGAATTTTCATAGCCCACTGCAGTGCACAGACATATCCAGTGGTGGAATCCTCACTGTCAGTAAGACAATTAGGCCCATAGTCTGCAAAGCACATTAAGGTGTACAGCACTGTATAACAACAAATTAGAACTTCACCCCTAACTCATTCCAAATATCAGCCCACAAGTGTGACCAAGAACAGAAATAAGCCAGGAATTGAGCTGCATAAGAAATGAAAATAGTTATTAACAATCAGATCCACTTCTATCCAGATACCATACAGCGGAATACCATGAAGAAAAAAATGAAACAAAACGAAAAAAACCCCAAACCAACCAACCAAAAAAAAAAAAAAAACCAAAACGAAAAAAACCATCAGACAGGAGACACAGAGAGCTATGCCATTGCATTTTCTGTAAAGATACTATTATGTGAATCTTTAAATTTGCTGCTCCATTAGAAACAAATGTCTCTTTTAGGAAGCAAGAACATTTTCCTGTAATATGAAAGAGATAAAATGCACAAATAATGGAAGACAGTCTTACAAATTACAGGGACTGGATATGTATAAATACTTCTGTCTCTTTAAGAAGATTTCTTTCAGCAAACTGCAGGTAATTTTGCACAGGAGGCATATATCTACAATGCTCAAAATGTCCTTTACAGGAACACATTTCTTTAGATAATTCTTTTTCTGTGTAACAGCCTAATTACTCAGTGGTTATTAGACAAGGAAAATGGAGTTCCATTTAAATTTAGAACTGGAATCCAAGCCAAACTCCAGGGGAGGAAAAGAAACATTTTACAGATGGAGACTTGCAATCTAACTGCATACTTAGGAAAGCACAGTGTTATGATTAAGGTCACCCAAATGAGAATTAAGAAATCTGAGCCTGTCTTCAGACAAGAGACAGATTTGTCACTGTTGTGGAGAGGCATTACATAGCTACATGGGAAAGAAGTATTCTTGAACTAACATACACACATTTTGGTGTGACAAACACCTAATAGAAAGGGATTTTTTTCACAAAAGTTAGGCATTCAGAATAATGTCATTAAAATTAAGTTTCTCACAATAGAACTGCTACTAAGATTAACGTAACTGGACAATTCTGGTAGTCAAAGCCAAATAAGGTGATAATGCATAAATCGGTAAATAAACTTGTGAATAATCCTTTCAAAAATCCTAATCCTTTTTTAAGCTAGAGAGTCAGTTCTGAGAATGACTTAAAGACAACTTTTTCAGAGTTATTCAAGCGGTTAATGTTTCAGATAAATGCCCGATAGAAATTTTATGCTGGATAAACAGAATAGATGCTTAATTCCCACTGTTTTCAATACATCAGCTTTTATATGCATAGATGCCTGAGTTTCAATGACATTAATCAGATTCTAACCTCTATAAATACGTCTAGTACATTTTGAAAACAGAATAGTCAGGTATTTTTGACATTTGTATTTTGTTTCTTGCATAGGCTCTCTTATCTGTTGTATAGTTCACCCCACTGATAGCTACTCTATTGCAGAACTATATATATATAGTGATCTACTTCCTCTCTGCCTCTCTCTTTATTTCGTCATTTCTTCCTTTTTTCTTTCTACCCCTCTCCAGTTGCTGTTGGTCACAGATAAGTATACCCTGGTAGGGATTATTCTAATTTTGACTATATTACTTTGCGGCTTCTGTCAGCACTGTCAAACTTTGTCAATTTTCCATAGAGAAAATCAGAGTGAAAATCTCTGGAAGATAATCTAGATATAACATGCCATTGTTTAATCCAACAAAAACAAAGTATCGAGAACTGTCTTGACACTTCTGTCTTCATAGGAGTATCAGATCTGCTCTTTCTGCCATGTCACCCCATTTTCCCTGCTTAGCCCACAACATTGACGAATGAAAGAATTTTAGGCACGACTGGCGTGAAAATTAGTTTAAGACTCCTGCTACCTGTGCTATTCAAGGACAAAGGAATGGAAAGGTGAGGAGAAAGTGTGAACTCTACTTTCTTTCTAAATATCAGGTTAAAATCACCTTTTTTTGCACAATAATAAAGTTCGCTGCAAATTCTTCCTCTCAATTTTGACAACTGGAGTTGCATTTCTGTCTGCCTTGCACAAAACATTGAGAGTCTCAGTCAAGCAAGAAAAATTATGGAGCCACTCGGAGTGTCACTGGTCCAACTTCCTGTCCAAAGCAGGTAAGCTCTGGGATCAGACCAAGTTACTCAGGGCTTTCTCCAATGAAGTCTTGAAAATTACCAGAATGGAGCCTTCAAAACCTCACTGGGCAACCTGCTCCATTGCTTAGTTGTCCTCACAGAGAAATATTTTTCCTTATGTCTGTTATAAACCTCCCATTTAAGTTTGTTCCCACTATGTTCTTCTTGTCCTACCACATATGGCTGAAAAAAAAACAAACAGGCCAGTCATTCTCCAGGCAGTAGCACTGCAGAGGGTTATCCCATCTCTAGTATAGGATTGTATTTGCTCTTGTTGAAGTTCCTAGTAGCTCGTTCCAGTAATGTCAGTAGCTCTCTTTAAAAGGCCACACTGTCTTTGAGCATTTTGATAGAGCTCTAGAAGATGCTATGATCCCCAAACTTGATAAGGGCTCATTCTGTGTCTTCAAGTCATTGGTAAAGTTATTAAATAGGACAGGTCATAGAGCAGATCTCTGAAAATCTCCATTCATCACCAGTTTCAACGTAGAGTGTGACCCCTTAAGCACTGCCTTTAAGGCCAACAGTTCAGTCAGTTTCTCACTCCTCCAATAGTCTAATCATCTAGCCTGTAAAAGATACCATGGGAGGTAGAATACCAAGACAGATAACATCTACCACTGAGCCATTGTTCACAAGACCTCATTATTGTTAGGTTGGTTGAGCACTATTTGACCTTAGTAGATCCTAATCACTTTCTTCTCCACACATATTTTCCTCAAAAAATGTTGTGTGACAGCATTGGTGAGCGGAAAAAAAAAAAAAAAAGCGGGGAAAAATTTCTTTAAACAGATTACAATTTTTGATTTCCCTAAAATCGCTCAACAATAATAAACAACAACAACAAAATAATTCTAAAATAATGGCTTTCTATTCAGAAAAGGCTGAAAGGAATAGATTTTAAATTACAACATGAAATGGACTGCTTTTAGTGAACAAGACAGTCTGACAGAATTACATGCTATAGGAAAACTGTGGACACATTCCAGTGGGTCTTTGCTGTTGACAGAATTAATTTGTACTATAGTTATTAAAGGCACATACTTTGATATATAAAGTAAAAGAAGTGTTAGCACTTTTTCAACTTCTTACAAGACAATTTGAAACATTTCTGGTCTTAAATGTAAGAACTAGTCCTCAGCAGACTGGTTTATAACAAACTATACATGTATGCTAGCATTTAAACATTGTAAGCAAAGCTGGTCAAGTGTCAATGAGCAGGGAGCACTGATGTCTGAATACTTTGCTTGAAAAGTATATGGTGATATTTCTTGACATAAATACCATTAGTCATCTACTTTAGCATTTCCATTAGCAATGTTGGCATATTTTTACAAATAATCCAGAGAAAAGGATTCTTCTGTGAATGAGAAAACCATTTTTAATTCTTTATTGCATAGAAAATACGATGTTTAAAAAATATAGCAAGAAATGTAGTATGAACTGTTAAATAGGCAAGCTTTCAACACAAGGAGGTGCTGTCGGGACTCAAATCTTTGGGACAGATCCAGTCATACACCAATATACAGACTGACAATACTTGCACAAAATTTCTTTGGTAAGCACTATTTCCAATGTACAAGAATGAAATCCCAATTCTGTGCCATATAACTTGTGCTATGCTATAAAGTTCATAACCTTACAGGATATGTAAGGGACAGCCCTATGTTGTGCACAAATGTGTGTGTTTCTGCAAGATATATATTACGAGAATTCTCTTCCAAGTGTCCAATACTCATGATTAGTACTCAACAGGTCTGTGGGTATCATTGTGTGGACTGGTGTAAATAGCCTAACAAATACTGGGAGAGCAAGAAGCCTAAGAAATAAACAGGCTAAGAATTTATTCAGCTTTCTTTTTGGTAGAAAATCTCCTATTCCAAATTTGCATCCACTAATTTATTTTCAGAGTATTTGAAAAATTGATCCATTACAGTGCAAATATAAAGCTTCCAGGCCACCCAGATTTGGTAAATATAAATATGTTGAATCAAAATATCTGTGCTTCAAATTAGGCAGCTCCTTTTAAACAGGTTGGTGACAGTGGTATAACACAATCACTACATAAAGCAATAGAGCAAGTTTTCAGATCTCCATACCTGACAAATCTGCTTATGTGTTTAAAATTACTCTGAGAAAAGCACAAGATTTTCAGAGCTGATGAGCAAGTATAACTTTGGCATACTAAGATACAAAAATGTTTGGCCCCAACAGATAGACAAAAACCAAGAAATAATTAATTCAAAGTGAATGAAAGAATGGCAGGATGACTGTGCTAAGCCATAGGCACTCATTATGAATATGCAGTGCAAGGGGTAAATAAAGTCTCATTCTTACAGAGGAAATAGAAATAAAAATGAAAAGTTTTCTACAGGATACATTGATATTGTGCCTTCCTCAGACTCCTCTCTCTCTTCAAAAGTGGTATACTTTAGTCAGAATATGTTCTGTTTACCAGCCTCCCATCATGAAAAATGAATGCAGTTACTCCACAGGAGCTCTTGGCCATAGCTCACCCTAGGAGATGCAGTTAAGAAAAGAGAATGACTTCTTGAAGAAAATGGCTTCTAGAAAAAAGGATTCATTAGATTTTCAGTATTCAGTTTGTCTGTGCTTGCTTTCTAAATGAAGTGTTTGGTGGAGGTTTTTTTTACAATGTGCATTTTAAAAAATAGTGTTTATATAATATAGTCACTTTTTTTAAATGAAAAAAAAAACAAAATGTAGTTGACATTACAAAATTGCTGTCTGCCTTAGTCTTTTGATCATGAAAAGAGTCTGAACAAGAGAATCTTTATATTCCTTTCATCTGTCAACTTCACAAATTTAGCCCACTTACGCGTTTCCACCCAAGCAGACAGTCATTATTTTTAATTTAAAATGCCAAGAAATAAGGCAGCAGAGTCTCTCTTCCACTTCTACGTTGGCATTCTGTCCTTACCTTGCTCTGTCTGGCAGAACATATGCACGTACATGAGAACATACAGTTCAGAAAAAGGTAATAGAACATGCCAGGATTCACAGTGGGATCCCACTTGCAGAGAATGAGCTCTTCTCTTCTCAGTAAATTCCCCACAGGAATTTCCAGTTGAAGAAGGCAGTCTGTTTTATGAACCAGAAGTTACATGAAAGGGTGGAGACACTGCTCCAGATCAGCATTGTTAGCATGTGTATAGTCAAATTATTTCCGACAGTCAAATTACTGGAAAATAAATTTGTCTTCAAAACACCTCCCTGAAGTCAAGACATGTTTATTGCCATTTAGTGAGGGACAGATGTGTTATATGTCATATCTGATGTCATCCACTGAGTCATGGGCAAATCCAGAGTATTCTTTCAGAGAAATAAGAAATAATTTGCTCAGACTGTAAAAAAGAAAGATCATGTTTGCCCTGCGCTCATTCCAGTAGGTCTCACTGCCCCTCCATAGGTGAGGGCAAACCGTTTTTTCTGCATTCTATCTATCTTCTGTCATGCACCTCATAATACAGTTAACTATAGGTTAGACCTCTAGGGACCATCTTATCTAGAGTGTTCTTGTTTTTAGCAAAACTTGACCTTTCAAAACAAGAGTATCTGAGGGGACTTTTGGATGACACATTAACAAATTTTATGGCTGAATCATTCACAGCCTTTTTTCTTGTTTCTGAACCTGTGCCTAAAACTGCAATAAACTATTTGACACTACTAGAAAATACCTTTTTTCTATTTCTTGTATTTCTATATTCTTTTCTGATGTACTTTTTATAATCTTCTATAGTTTTGTGGAAATTTTTGACAATTCCAGTAATTTGGAGACACAAAACAGTTTACTGATTTTTGCAGAAAGTCTTTATAAAGAGACCACAATTCATTTTAAATAGGAATCTCAATGTTAAATTTAAATTTAGTTCTTCCAGTTTATATTTGAAAGTTGCATTCCCTGGAGATAAAAACTCCCTTATCTTTTGCTGAGATTGAATGATCACAGTTAAACTTTACAGCTGCAGTACTCCAAAAGTTCACTGTTCTATCATACATCTTACTTACTCAGTATACTTCACTTTCATAAGCCTTGGCATACTAAATCACGAGTGTTAGGGAATCTTATTTTTCTTTTGAAAAGCACCATTTTCATCTGCTAGTGCTGTTTGAGAAAATTTGAAATAGGAATTCAAAGCACTTAAATAAAAAGGAATGTTAAAAAAAAAAAAAAAGAACTTGAATTATTTTTTAAATCTCATTTTTAAGTCAATTTCATGATAGCGCAGAAAAATGGTGGCACAGGGCTGGCCAGGTGAAACCCTTATGCATTCATCTGATTCTGTTACATGGGATTTTCCGAACTTACATGAGAATATTTCTAGTGTTGACTTTGAAGAAATTCTGAAGAGAATAGGACTTCTCACAGTCAGTGCAAGTAGGATTTGTTATGGTATTTTAGGATGAAAAACTCTAACCACCTTTCCTTCCACCTCAGTCCTTCTCAAAGTAAAGCAGGCATTGCAATCTTGCCCTGAATACCTTCAAGTCACAGCTCCCATGTCCTGCAGTTAGGCCAGAGACATCTGGAAAGGGATGGACACAGGATCAGGTTCTAAAGAAGTTTTAAAATGAATTAAACTCAGGTTTGCCATTATGAAGTTGCTATTCCCATTTGATTCTACATGGAAAACTTACATCTGGAAACCCAACTCTGTTACAAAGACTCAAATCTCATCATTATGCACTTGCATATTGCCTCATTCAGTAGATTGACTCTCAGACTAGCACAGCTAAACATTGCAACAATATAAACAATAGCAATTTAATGATAAGTGTGCACTGACAGAAAACTAATTGTCTGTCATGGGAAAGAATGAGCAATACCTGTGATATGGCTCAATACTGACAAAGATGATAATGTCATAGGATCCTTTTCCTGTTTTGCCTGACTTCATGCTTCCAGAAATAACAGACTTACGGAGCAGCTGCTCCACTGCAAAAGTTGAACGATCATCTTTCTCTAAAAAATAAATTAATACCTTACTTTTTACCATGTAATTGTACACAAAATTATAGGAGTGTGATTTAACTGTGAGTATTTGAAGAGCATTCAAAATCTCATTCCTGTGAGATGTGTATTGGATGAATTCACTTGAATAAAGTTATGACAATGCAAAGATACTTTCAGGCAGAAGAAAGAGACAGCCTGGTTTGTAAATTTAATTTAATGCAGCCCTTCAAACACAGTATTTCTCACACAGGCTAGAGAAGGCAGTCACAAACATGAATGATGCACTGAGGTTTAAAATATCTTCTTTTTCTACAAAGAGTTAAATAACGATGTCTATTTCTTTACTGAAGATAGCAAGTGGAATTTTGAGCAGAAAGCATGTTTCAAGATCTAATGAGATTTTCAGGAACAGAAGCATCCAAAGCCAATTACATTGCTTTTAATGACTATTTGTTAAAAAGGAACTAAAAAGACTAGGCACAGTTGAGGCCAGTAAAAGAAGGAAATTAGGAACATACATCTCCATAGTCCGTTTCCTAGAACAGCTCATTTAGGTATTTCAGATCAAAAAGTTTAGAAGCAAAACGGGGTGTTTCAGCTCCCAGAAGCGTACTTTTGGTTACATGACAGAAGCCTTTCAATTAGCTGTTAGAGTGACACATCATGAGGATTTGGCAACTCTAGATCAATAAGCTGACCCTAGGATTTCTGGTTGTTTTGTTTTTTTTTTTTCTTTCAGACTATCAGGAAAAGGAAAGAAATAGCATCCAAGGGAGGAAAAGTACAGCAACATAAAGCATCTGCACCGTATAAGCAGAACAATGGTGGCCAGCATTTTTCAATACCTTTCACTAGATGCTATTCCTTGACCCTTCTCCACCTTATTACATTGCTTTGAAACAAACAAAAACATTTCTGTGTGAGTCAAAGTCAAAAGCAGGGCATTTTTCAGCTGTTGTCCCGGATCTTCTAGTGGTGATCTAATTGTAAATTTTTCTTTTTATGTACATTCCAGCTTTTTTTCTCTTTTATTCTTTAAACTAGAATGAAATTTGACAGAAAGGAAAACTTAGCAGTCATGTAGGACATACAGATCTTAGAGATCATACCATTATCTTTCCTCAGCTGTTCCTTTTCTATCAGCACAGACACATACAAACAAGCTTGGAGGCTTTCATGAGTGTCCAATAGCCTTAAAAGCAAAATTAATTCAATGCTATAAAATTAAACAACAATACATCCAATAAAAAAGAAAATGTAACTTTATCACATTTTTTTCATCGCTTCAGTTTCTTCTGTACTATAAGTAAATGAATCAAACTCTGCAAAAAGTTTCTGTGTTCTCCTTCTATTCTATCCAAGGCTAACAATTCATAATATAGACAGATAGAAAATCAACTTCTGAAATTTATGTGAGGTGCCTGTGCTAGAGCCTCCAGAAAGTGATGGACACAGGGGTTAAAAAAGTAACATAGCACACATCTCTGTGTAAAATCTAAACTGTGTGTCAGGAAGTCCTGTTTTTTCCATACCACATAAAATGCACCAAATAACAGGGGAATGAATTGCTGTAGTGGACTATAAGGCAGAATTACGGCAATAAAACATGAGCGCGGGAACCAATGAAACCTGTTGTTACACAGAATCAAAGACAAGACAAAGAGAAGGTCACTTGTGCCGACTGCAAGCATACGCCTTGGGGGTTTGAATGGAGACTTTGCCCAGGCAGGAGGCTACTGCAATGTCAGACTGTGGGACTGTCCAAAATCTGCATGTCAAAGGCCATGAAAACTGTCCAAAATCTGCATGAGGGCAGGAATTCTTGACAGGCAAAGAGCAGTAGGAAGTCTCCTCTCCTGAAAATCCTCTATAAGGAGCATAGCTTTTATACAACTAGGCAAAAGGACAGAATTTCTAATTTGAGGCCAGGACATCCAAGATGATGTACTGAACAGCCAAGGTAGGCCCTGATCCTGAATGCTGAACTGGTCTCTGGCAAAAAAACTGTTCAGACTTTGGGCACGAAAATACGATTCCACTAACTAAAGAAGCAAATGTATACTAGATTTTAATATTCTTTTTTTGCTTATGACTCAAAGCTGTGTGCAGTTATGAGCCACCTGCCTTAAGTACCAACCTTGTCCTTTCATGGTAATCCAGTATGCTTCTCTATCAGGGAAGACAGGCACAAAATCCAGGGGCCTCCTTTGGTAAGCGTGTGCTGAAAAGGTGTAAGAGAAGTGACACGTTATGCATCTGTACAGCACAGTCAGGACTTGAATCAGCCTGTTAACTGCCACATCAGCAAACAGAGCAACTCCTGGACCAGCGCCTGCATCAATTCTACGGATCCACAGACGGCAGTACACAGTGTGCCCCACAAAAGCTGCGACATCCATCAGCAGGAGAGTAGGAATCTTTATGCTCATACTGGCTCATCTGTGCTTTGCAACCTCCAAGTAAAATTATTAGTATTGCTCCCAGGGAGAGGAGAGAAAGATAAATGTGATAGCTCACTTCTATCTTAGGCCAGGAATTTCAAATGATCAGTAGGGATTATTTCCTTTTTAATGCATATTTTCAAGTTTGGAGAGAGACATGGGAGAGTATGTATTGAGGTCACAGAAGATTTCTTTCTTGAGCTTGGTTAGTGAGAACAGTGTTATTCAGCTGCCCCTGACAGGTTAAGTCAAAAAAAAAAAAAAAAAAAAAAAAAAAAAATCTCATTATAGTGTGCCAAGATAGTGCTTTGCCATATCCTAGTTTTCACAGCCTAAAATTGTAAGCAAACTTGCCAAAAAAAAATGTGAGCCTGAGACAAAAGGCAGAGTGAACCACAAGGCAGAACGCTGTCAGAAAAATCACATAAAAGCAATGAATTATACCATGGGATTTAAGCATCATAGACCCCATGAAATGAAAAAGATCCATTGATTTCCTCTCAGCTCCATGAGTGGGCTCCTTTATCAAATGCTTTTCAAAGTAAGACCTCCTGCTGGTTTTCTTATATTAAACCGGGGAAAGAACATATTCCATTGTCAGGATTGTTGCAAGGATGTAATCAGAGGTTTGGCATTCCAGCTCACAGAAACCAAGCAACTTGGAAAAAAATCCCCATACTCATAGCTGCCATTTTTCTTTTCTAATAGAAGGTTGAATATAATTACTTTAAAACTCAGTGACATCAGAGGCAGATAACATTAAAACAAATGACCTTTCTTTCAACTACACATTTTCCTTATCATAGTGATAAAGTGATAATTGCCAGGAGATTACTTGTTGTAAAAGCAAGCACTTGTCACTTACAAATTCCCTCTTTAGGTCACTCCCCTGACAAACAGAATCATTTACAAAAGGAACCATGAACCCAAGACACATTTCTATTCAGTTGTACTGAAAATTTATATGACAGTAGCAAAAGGAATAATGCTGGGGGAGGAAACTTCCATGGGCATCAGGTATTTGGGAAAGCTACTGCACTATCCAAATGAATGGCCGTCATCATCCATCTCAGCTCAAGAGTCAAAACACTGCATAATCAGTATTAGAAAAAAAAAATGATCCAATTGGTTGTCTGACTGAGACCCAGCAACTCAGAGGGGACAAAATTTATCAAAGGTTTCCTGTTCCTGAAATTTATGGCTTTTGTGTTTTCAATATTAGTTCATCTTTAGGAATAAGTATGAGTTAGCACATCACATTTGGATTTTCATGAAGTCCGTACATGGACTGACATGGACTTACTTTGTGGATAGAATAGGTGAGATGAAATAAAAATATGAACAGTGTTTTCCATATGCAAAATGCAAACATAGCATATTTGTTTATAATTATGTTCTTTTTCCATAAGGAGAAAACAAAGGAAAAAGAGAAAGAGTATATACTCAAAAGATGCTATAATTTTCCTTTAGGAGCATGTACCTGATATGATCTACACAGGTCCCAGAGGCAGGCTTGCCCAAACTGTAGGCAGCCTTAGGGCTGCTGTCACTACACCTAGCTGTTGCAGTCCTCGTGGGCTGTATGACAAGTAGGAGCTGCAAGAAGACAGGTCTGATGGGACAAGTCAAAGTGATGTAGAATCATGCCACTGGGAAACTCCTTCTCCCTCAGCAGATCGTTGAGGAGGCTACTTTTGCTTCCTGCACAAAAGTTTTCAGCTACTATTATGGGCTGCTAAATGGCAACCATAGGAACAGCCTCACTAGACAGGATGAAAATTCCTGTCCCTGATGTTCTGCAGACTAAACACATCTATATTACGACCAATATTGTGGAAGATTCTTTCACATACTCGAGAAGAATCTCTAATCCCCTTCCCACTTCCCTTCCTTATTAGCTAAAGTGACTATTGCAATTAACCTATCAGATACCTATAAATGGTATCTGATGAATATCTTTCTCTTTGGAAAGTACAGATACTGTTCTCCCAGCAGACCGCTCTACTAATAGCACAAAAACTCCGGTTTCAAGTTACTTTATTTGAACAAATCTTAGCAAGCAGTGCAGCTTTAAATCATCTTTTATCTGCACCTGCCTTTGGAGATTGTCAGCATCTCACTTTGGTTAATTAAATCTACTTAAAGTAGTTTGATGACAATCCAGATTAATGAGAAAAAAAAAAAAAGGAAAATATGAGACATGAAGAGATACTGCAAATTAAAAAAATTAGTAAAGATAAAATAAGTTATAACAGCAACATTTGGAGGAAAAAAAAAGAACACTGAAGAAGAGAAAGTGAAAGAATTATAGTAGCTTAGAGAGCTAATGTATGAGAAAAATTCCTTTCAAAACATTTAGTAGGATTGTTGCCTTTTTTTTATTTGATTTTAATTACAACTAACTAAGCTGAATATGGATCTCCACGATATTCCTGCTTTTTCCTGACTCCAGTTCTGACCTTCCCTAACAACAGTTAGAACAATAGCCTTAACTACAATGACATATGCACACCCTTGTTCACCTTCACTTTTCAGAAAACATTTATATTAGAGAACTGGAAGCAAGCATCATAAGCCTAGTTGTGCTGGTTGTAGATTAGCCAGATATTTGCCTGTAGAAAAGGAAGCCCATGTCCGCTTAACTGCAATCCCAATGCTGAATAAAAGACAGAGTATTAAAATAACTAGATCTGTGAAACAGGAAACTTTTTTTTTTTTTAAATCTTTGTGAAGATATTACTGTGCTTTATTCTTAGTAAATTTAACACCGAATAGGAACGCCCTGTGCTGTCTTCTCTGGAGAGAGTTATCATCCAATTTTTTTGTGTTCTTCATTACTTCTATTGGCCAGACTTCCAAAAACTGTATTTCTCATTATGTATTATGATTAAAGAAATCCCATCATGCATTGCTTTGATTAAGCAATACAATAGAGTATGCTATATTATGGGAAACAGAGTTAAGGTTAGTAGTTCACCATTTTTTTTTTAAATCAGGAAATACTTAAAGCACAACCAGCACGTTGTGCTATCACATGTGAAGTAAATGCAGATTAATGTAGAAACTAAATTATTTGATTTGGGTTTTTACAAACTTTAAATTCGAGTAAAACCTACACAATGCTTCTGAGTTTGCAGAAGTAAGAGGTGAGGTGCCATGGAGGTGCTCCTTGTAAATACTCCAAATATTACGTGGTCCTTATTCAAATGTTTCCTTAAAACTTCCTACCAATATCAGTATAAAAGCAATTGATATGGATTAAGTTACCAAGATGTTGAGGGTACTAATATTATCTTAATCCTTCTTACTGTTCCATCCAGAAGTTTCTTCTAGTTTTCCGTTTCCTCCCTCTATGGTCTTATTCATACACTGTTCAGTATCTCAGGCCAAGACTGGTCTTTCTGTTGTAAGGTCATATGAGCCAGCAGTGAGTGCACAGCACATATGGCCACCTCAGATAAATGGAGAGAACTATTAAGCTTTGATTCAGCTTAGCAAATTAATGCTGCAGCACTTCAAGGTTCTGGACAATCCTGAGGTTTCAGCAGAGTCGACATCTTACAATATATGCACCTTGAGGTTTCACCCTGTAAGTGATTCTTTAGTACAATTCATAAATAACTAATTCATCCAGAAAAAATAATCCAAATAATTCTTCATGATATTTGAAGTGTTCATTTGTAAAGAATCATCTCCAATGCATGTTGTTTTCTGCTATTTTCTCTACAACTGCTTAACCAAATTTGGCTGTCTTAGGCTGTCTATTGATCTACTAGATGCTGTTCGCTGAGATGGCGATAAGAATTTCAGTGTTTCCCAAGAGTTGCTATGCCCTCTTTCTTAACTTTCCAACACAAATAGCGAGGTACTGCATTGTTCCTGAAAGGTATATGAGGCAATACACAGGGCCCCATTTCCAAGTATATATACTAAAAGAACACGTGTTGGGGAAAAAAAAAACGTTAGGAGTATCAGTTAAAGAGATCAAGTCATAGGTCACAAAAGCAGTGTGTGGCATAAGTGACAATAGCAACCCGTTGCCAGAAGGAGACAAGTTTGAAGCATGTTTGAATGTCTAACTCAATCCAGTTACATGCTTACCTATAATAACAGGCCAGGAAGATTGTTGCTTGAACTGCAAAGCCTTGCTGTGTCTCTTAAATGATGAGAAAAAATACTAAGGTGTGCAAACAAAGAGGCCGAAATATTACATTTCTGATATGTAACAAGTTATTTCTCCTCTGTGGTTAGCTGAAGCAGGGTTCTACTTCCTCTTTCCATTATAAAAGAATACACGAATATTTTGAGTTTTCCACAAGGCTCGGATTTCTCAAAAATAAAGTCTGTCTTGTGTCCCCAGAGCCATAGATCACCCCTCATTCCAAAACAAAAACCACAGCCTGATAGAAATTCTCTTGATAGTGGATATTTGGGATCCTGTCTGAACTCAAGACACCAGAGCAATGTCTCACTCTTAAAATTCTAAATTTGCACCAGAACTCAAATATTTAGCCTAACTGAAAAGAGAAGGAAATTTTAAGTCATTTGATAAACTTTTTAAAGTAAACTAAATATAACAAACAATAATAACTAGAAACTAGCACATTTCCTTCCTTGAGAAAAGTCACAGGAGATGGAGAGAGGAGAACTTTCACACAGGAACGTCAGCAGCGGCACTAGAAATGTCATGGTACAGGTGGTATAAATGTAAATGAACACATGGGACTATGGAACAGGAACTTTATGTTTTCTTTCCTTTTTTTTTTGTTGCAAATCTATATGGATTCATTTTGAATACTGAGACTGCTGTCTGAAAATTTACAAAGTTACGGGTCACTGGAGGGACACTCCACGGCTAATAGTTTCACCCAGGTGGCTCAACATCTCTGATGTTTTCAGCAAGCTTAGAAGAACCCTTGCTGATTCTCACAACATTTCTCTTTCTGTAACCTTTCATGCTTAACTGTATGTTCCCTTTTCTCTTCATGTCCCTCAGTCCCAGGTGGAGCTACACGCTCTTAACTCCACACATATTGCCTCTTTATCTCTGCCTATGTTCATTCTGAAACCTCTGTAAACTGCTATTCCCTGCTCAGAAAGCAAGCAACACTCTTACTCTTTCCTCGCTTCACAGAATCATAGAATGGTAGGAGTTGGAAGGGACATCTGGAGGTCATTGAGTCCATCTTCCTCTGCCAAAGGAGGATCACCTAGAGCACCCCACACAGGAACACACTCGGGTGGGTTTTGAAAGTCTCTAGAGAAGGAGACTCCACAACCTCTCTGAGCAGCCTATGCCAGTGCTCCGTCACTCTCACATTAAGGAACTTTTTCCACTCTTCTTCAGGTGTGTTTTTAACTTACCCTCTAAGATTTACACTCTGAATAAAAGAGGAGCCATCAATACGATCACGGAATCACAGAATTGCTGAGGCTGGAATAGACCTCTGAGATTATCAAGCCCAGCCTATGACCCCACAAAATTAAAATTAGTGAGATGAATCACTCTTTACTACTGTCTTTCTGAATCTTGAAGTTTATGAGGAGTGGTATCTCTTCCTATGGTCTCAATTTCCATTTCAATTTCCTATGGAGATACTCAGGCTATTTCAAAACATGCTGCTTCAGGTATCAAGAGCACTGTAGCCCTCTCCACTGCTAGGGTGGTGAATCAATTCTGAAAAAGTGTATAGGCAGCTATGTTACTGTCCTGATTTCAGCTGGGACAGAGTTAACTCTCTTCCTATTAGCTGGTACAGTGTTGTGGTTTGGATTTAGTGTGAGAATAATGTTGAGAATACATGGATGTTTTAGTTGTTGCTAAGTAGCACTTATCCTATATCAATTTCCCATGCTCTGCTAGTAAGTAAGTGCACAAGAAAATGAGAGGGAGCATGGCCAGGACAGCTGACCAGAACTAGCCAGAGGGATATTCTATACAATTTGCCATCATGGTCAGTATATAAACAGAGGGGAGCTGGCCAGGAGGGGTGCTGACCGCTGCTCACGGACTAGCTGGGCATCAGTCAACAGGTGGTGAGCAGTTGCTTTGTGTATCACTTGTCTTTCTTGGATTTTTCTCTTTTCATTATCTTCCTTTTCATTATTATTATATTTCAATTTACTTAAGTTATTAAACTGTTAATAAGTTGGGTCTTTTTTGAATTTTCTTCCCCATCCCATCATGAGAGGTAGGAGTGAGCAAGCAGCTATGTGGTGTCTAGTTGCTGTCTGGGGTTAAACCACAACAGTTACTTCTAAGCTAACCTTTTTTAGAGCTTTACCTTACATTTTTTTCATTTCTGACTTGCAAGAAAAGGTAATTATCTACTGCACACTACAGATCTGTAACTCCCAGATACCTCTAAATGGAGCCCATCAATTATTTGTACTCTGATTTCCATTGCTGAAAGTGTAAACTGTTCTCATCAGGTAACTTCTAAATGCATAATCAAGATAACACATGCTCCTGTCATGATATATTACTTGCAGCAGCCTATAAATGTTTTCAATCACTTTTAAATTTGTTTAGCAAAATCAAAATATAAAAGGCCCTGCATGGATTTTGAACAACTTTAAATGGTTCCATTTTATAAGACTTGCTTAATTTTCATAATTACCACACATCTGTCCACTCCGTATTATGGATCAAGCCCGTAGAGCCAGCATTGATTAGTATGCTGAGTTTGCTTACATGCCTCATAAGCAAAAGTGAAATGAAAATAAATATATATTTCATCAGCTCTCTCACATATCTATAGATTCCTTGCTGAAACTGTAGATCCCCTCGGTGTGATTTTCTTCCCTAAATGTCCCATACACTGAGATCAGGTTTACTAGCCATTGTTGGAATTGGTGATGTATATTGGTTTGATTCAAAATAAAAAATAAATAGAATAAATGTGCAAGAATACACAAACAAGGCAGTAAAACAACAAAGTATTTTGAAAGACCTTTTTTTTAAAAAAATATAACACTAAAGGTCCAGTTCTGCTTAGGGTATCCCTAATGCACAATGATTTAATTTTGGAATGAATTTAACAACTGTTTTTTCATATGCTCATAAAAATATAGTTCACCTCTCTATTCTTTCACGATAAAATTAAATAAGTCAATTGAACAGCTCCATCTTCCAAACTGTTAGCACAGCAGTTACTATCTCAAAAAAAAAAAAGAAAAAAAAAAAAGTCCTTGGGATACGGAGTTTCATTTTCTACTTGTATCAATTTTGAGCAGACACCATTCCATATGCATTTGTTCATTTATTCAAGGATGATGCACGTTATACATGGATTGCAGCAAAGATCAGAATTAATTAGTGGAGGGATGGAAGCTGTCAGTACAATTGCACTTTCTGAATGATTCACTTGAGCATATTTAAAGTTTGTTCCTATGCTAAGGACAAGTCAAAAACAAATCTGCATCTACATCAATGATGCAGCAAAGGGAGAAATGTTAAGACCTACAGGAAAATTCCAGTGGCTTGACATCATAGCATGCTTCATTTCATCATCTAAACAGAGGATTACTATTTAGTCATTAAAGATGGTACATATAAAGGAACACAGACCAGAAGACTTCCACTCAGGTATTTTCAAATGTATTGTAGGTGTTTTCAAATATGTCATGCACTTTGCAGATGAATTGAAGTCAAGAGAAATTGCAGCTATTAGTTTACTTGAGAGATGTGCCTCTACCATTGTTTAACACTATTTAAAAAGTCTACTGTAAGACACATTTGTGCTATCAGAGTATTGAAAAACAGCTTGAGTGTAGGCACACATGTGGATTTGCTGTCTGTACTACCCAGAGACAAGGGCTTCAATGATAAAGATCGTCAATTCAGGACAAGGAATAAGAGAGAACAAATCTCAAGTGCAACACATGAAAAAAAAAAAAAAAAAAAAAAAAATCATTTTCAAAGCTTCAGAGAAACAAAAGCCCAAGAAGGAAAAATATAGGGGAAAAAAAATAACTACTTAAAATCAGTTTTCCTCCCACAGTGCTGGAAAAATGAAGAACTTCAATTTCATTACCGTCTCCAGAAAGAGTTTCTATCAGACTAGTTATTGGTTTTCACTAGCCACACTTTTTTAGGGAGGAGCATGCTCTTTGGCTGAGTACTGCATAGGCAAGTGTCCTGCATACTCAGGGCTCCATGGGGTGGTTTCAGCTGGTTTTCACCAAGCATTTATATCAGCACTTCCACTTTTCTCACCTGGGCTGAGCTTATTTCTGTCTGTTTACACCTATTCCAATGTAATCCAAACCTGACAAAAGACATCAAGAGATTGTTTTGAAACTTGGTTTGAAAGTTGCTTTTGGAAGTTAATCACTTCTGGGTTTGATTTTTTTTTTTTTTACTTCCTTAATTTTTGTATTTCCCTTTGTTTGCCTTCAGTCATTCAGTTCTCATTTTACCTTTGCCCATGGGACTACAGAGGCTTTTTTCTGCCACTAATTTTTCTCTTTGTTGCACTGTCTGTAAGTGTAGAAAGATGTTTTTAATATTATTTTGAAAAAAATATCTCAGGAAGAGTAAGCTAGGCTTGTCAAGGCCACATATTTAAGCTACCAACCCTTTACACTTGAAGTAAGCCACTGATAAATAGGTCTTATGGTCTACCAGTCATAATACTGTTTTATTTCTGCATCAAAGTAAATTCTTCATGCATGTGGGTCTCTAAGCAATGAGAAATATCATTATTGCTTCCTACTTATAGGGAACATCAGAAAAAGAAGTAAATGCTTTACAGACAAAACTCAAAAATACCAAAGGTGTTTGGTTACTGTTGATTTTTTTTTTTTTTTTCTTGTTTTCCCTTTTAACTATTTCCAACCAACACTTCCCATGGTCTTAGCTGTTTCCAGAGGGGATCATCCTGCTTTGGAGACAAATCTTTAAAAGTTTTTTTCTACAGGAACTCCCCAGACTGCTGAAGGGACACAGAAATGCCAGACAGACAGGAAACACAGGCAGAACAAAGCCAGGGTAGTAAGGGGGAAGGCCAAGTCTAACCATCTCCTAGTCCAAGAGAGTCTGGGGCCTGCTCTACTTACTCTTTTGCATTGCACCAGTGAAAAACAGGGAACTAGAGCCCAAAGGTAACCAACGACTGCAGACTGTTACAATGAAAATTACAAACACTGAAAAATCCTTGACTGTTACAACAGAAACTCAATTCATGCCATGAGCTGTTTGCTGTGGAAGATCATTGCACCTCATTGCACAGGCAGTTTTCATCCATTAACTCACCCATCCTTCCAGTCCTGTTGGTTAAATCTCTCACCTTTCTTACCCATGTCCCAGCTTATTCTGTCCCTCACAAGCAGTCATTTTTCAGTCCTCTGTCTCTACTGCACTTCTCACTGTTTGCTTTGGGCTGAGTTCCACACCTTTTCCACACAGCCACTGTAGTGGACACATAGAAACGCACTCATACGTG
This sequence comes from Momotus momota, assembly GCA_028565915.1. Classification (NCBI taxonomy): domain Eukaryota; kingdom Metazoa; phylum Chordata; class Aves; order Coraciiformes; family Momotidae; genus Momotus; species Momotus momota. Next base: position 18,376 of record JAOXNV010009304.1, on the reverse strand, counting down.
CTGATGCATCCTTTTTAGCAGCAGATGGTACACTCCTCCAAGGATTATTCAATCTTGAAAGCTTCTTTTTTCCTCCCACACAACTCCTTTCATCCAAGCTGACAGCATCTTGTCCTGCCCACTCTCCATTAGCCCAGCATTTTCTTCCTCCTGTGTCACTTCCAGCAGTGATTCACAAGCCCACAAATTATTCTGCCATTACGTATATTTGTTTATGAAACTGCCAACAGATGGATAATTGTCTTCCAAAATAATAGTTACCTCCAGGCACACATATTGACAAAGTACCATGAAATGCTTTTGTTTATACCCTGTGCTCTTCTTTATGATACATGAAAAGTGCCTTAAATCATTTCTGAAAGTCTTTTTGACTTAACTGCTATTCCTCAATGGAGTCAGTTTTCCATAATGTTGTAGACCTTACTCTTTGTAATCTCCCAGTCAAACCCAGGAAGCCAAGATTCAGTATTTCTGCTACTATGTTCTCTTAGCAATGACCAGGAATATTGTATCTTTCAGGATCTACAAAAAATTACAAAAAAAAAGATTGCATTACTCTAACTGTAAAAATGATATATTAGCATAGCTGAGGATAGTCATAAATGACTGAAAAAGAGGACGGATTTGTAAATTAATGGACTAAAATTTAATACATTCAGAAATGAGCTCCAAAAGACCAACAGCATGTCAAAGAACAAGATGCTTCCACTCATCACATACTTTTTCTCATTTATTTTCTTTTGCTTAATATAGTCTTTTTTTTTCTAAATATAGTCAAGGTCTAGAGAACTCCTTTTTTTTTCCTATATGCCTCTGTCACATATTAGCACTTTGTCTCTATATGAACCCAAAAGAAATAGAAAGGTAAATTGTGAACTGGTTGAAGGATAGAAGTCAGACAGTTGTGGTTAGTGGGACAGAGTCTAGTCAGAAACCTGTTTCTAGTGGAGTCCATCAAGGGTCGTTACTGGGACCAGTACTATTCAATATATTCATCAACGACCTGGATGAGGGAGCAGACTACACTGTCAGCAAGTTTGCTGACGACACAAAACTGGAAGGAGTGGCTGACACACCATAAGGCTATGCTGCCATTCAGTGGGACCCAGGCAGGCTGGAGAGTTGGGCAGGGAGAAATTTAATGAAGTTCAACAAGGGCAAGTGTAGAGTCTGGCATCTGGGAAAGAACCCCAGATACCAGTATCGGTTGGGGGCTGACCTGTTGGAGAGCAGCTTAGAGGAAACGGACCTGGGGGTCCTGGTAGACAGCAGGTTGACCATGAGCCAGCAATGTGCCCTTGTGTCCAAGAAGGCAAATAGCACCCTGGAGTGTATTAGAAGGGATGTGGGTAGTAGGCTGAGAGAGGTTCTCCTCCACCTCTACTCTGCCCTGGTGAGACCACATCTGGAACATTGTGTCCAGTTCTGGGCCCCTCAGCTCAAGAAGGACAGGGAACTCCTTGAAAGAGTCCAGGGCAGAGCTGCAAAGATGATTAAGGGAGTGGAATATCTGCCTTCTGAAGCAAGGCTGAGTGAGCTGGGTCTCTTTAGCTTGGAGGATACTGAGGGGTGACCTCATTAATGTTTATGAATATGTAAAGGGCGAGTGTCAAGAGGACGGAGCCAGGCTCTTCTCAAGGATGTCCAATGATAGGACAAGGAACAATGGGTGCAAGCTGGAGCATAGGGGCTTCCAGGTAAACATAAGGAAAAACTTTTTCACAGTAAGGGTGACAGAACACTGGAACAAGCTGCTCAGGGAGATTGTGGAGTTTCCTTCTCTGGAGACATTCAGAACCCACCTGGGTGCATTCCTGTGTGACCTAATCTAGGTGACCTTGCTCTGGCAGGGGAGTTGGACTAGATGCTTTTTCGAGGTCACTTCCAATCCCTGGCATTCTGTGATTCTGTGATTCATTCTGAAATGACAAAAAAAAGTGTTCTAGTTTTGCTTTATGGCTCACCTTTATGTTAGAATAAAAGACGAATAAACCTTTTACTTACTTTTATTTATTCTATAGACTTGCCTAATTTGTGAAATCATATCTCCCTCTAAGGCTTTTTCAGACTCATGTAAGACTGATTTCAGGATAAATAGAAACATCCCTGGGCAAAATATAAGGATCAAACAGAAAATATTAACTCAACTTTAATCATGGTAGTCTTAATGTTACTACAGCCATTCAGCATTTTTGCAGAACTCATCATTAAAATATCCTTGAAATCCATGTCTTAATTCACAAGAAACTCAGAAAGGCAGTGTAACTCTCAAAGGCAGATTTTGGATTTCATTTTTATAAGGGTAATGGGCTTCAGCTCATTTATGATGTAATGAACTCAGCTTAGAGGCAAAAAGTCCTATCAGCATTGAATCTAAGGCTAGTGTTGCAAGTTCCTTTGATGACTTTTTTTTTTTTTGTATATCAGTCATTTTATTTTGAAATTGATTAACAGTTTTCTTCAATCCATAATAATTTCAGTAGCAACTCTGAATGAATCATGCACTCATGATGGTATTAATGTCTTTTTTTTTTTTCTGTCAGTATCTTTTTTGATGACTTCCCAAAATCTCAAGGAACAAGAATGATTTTCCTAATAGTGAAAGTTCCAAAACAAGAAATTAAAAGTTTACATCATTATAATACATATTAAAACAGCAGGTTAGTAACCAGTAGAACAGTTGCTACATACTTTTTATGGCGTATTTTAAAACGTTTAAATTTCTCTTTTAAAAAAGAAGCACATAAACAAACCAAACAGCAGGACTCATTTGTACCCTCCAGCAGTCCCTGAATCAAAATGTTTTCTCAGCGTATTTAACTTGCAAATCACTGCAAGACAATAACTGACACACCTGACTGCATAGTTCCCTATTCTTTCTTCCTGATCTCACATTTAGATTTTTTTTTTTCATTTGTGCTTTAAAAATTTGGTGTTCATTTCTCTATAGAGTGTCGGTAAACACGCCATTGAAAGAAACTGATCTGTAGATCCAGACAAGCTTAGCAATGATCAGGCCCTAGCTGTAAAAGACTAAATTACAACCTCGGAAGACATAAAATCCTTTAACAATTCCAAGGAAGTGCAAGGTATTCTTAGCCCATTGCTTTAAAAACTAGTTCTTTGCTGTTCAGTGTATACGTACTGCAGAACCCAACAACTGGATGACAGAGCAACAAGAAAGAAAAGGACAGTCATGTAAAAAGCATTTTTTAAAGATTTCAGTTGCAGACATCACATAGAACAGAATCTAAAAAGTATAAAGCCCATTTCTGGAGCTCCCGTTCTGGACCTGAAAGATTAAATTTGATGCTGTATTTGTTAAGATTAGTTTAAGTTTAGCAGTGGTCTACAGATTTCTAAAAGGGATATAAGGGACTCATGGGCACCGTATTTGGCTCACCACTGGGTGTCTAAAATTCCCAGACTATGGGAATCGTATTGCAGTGTACCATAATAACTTCTGAATATTGTAATAAATACACTTCCAGGGAATGTAAAACAATAATAATTAAAATGGCTGAGTGTCTTTTACTATATAATTGCAGAAAAAGCCAGGAACATAAAACACTGTACATAATTACTATACTGGAATGACATATTAATGACCATGCTGCACACTGAAAGAAACTTTCCAAAAGGCTCATATCTGCATTCTGCTATTTTTGAGTCCCTGGCAGGGCTATTTACAGTGCATATGCGTGGAAAATTGACAGATTCTGCACATTTGATGTTCTTTTCATGATGTTTGCTATATTCAGCGGAATATAGGATTTTCGATTTAAAATACGTTTCCTAGCTCATCCCACTGTATAAATCAATGCATTAAGCCAGCTTAGCAGAAAACTAGAGACAGACACAGTGAATGTGCTTATTCTAAGACTAAGGAAATAAAAAAAAAAATCCCCCAAGCCCCATCAGGATATTTTCTTGTATAAGCAATGGTGAATAAACATTTATATAGTGACTTACTTATCAAAGCACAATTTTCCACCTGTTCCAAAGGTAGCGGGAAAGAGGGCAGGAAAATTAGTACATAGGAGAAAAAATTTACTGACTTGCAACAGATTTGCTGCTTAGAAAGAGAAACATACTGTTTAAGTAAGGAATGCACCTATTAAGCCAATTACACACATTCTTCACAAAGGTGGCAAATACCACCTTTTTAGAGAAAGCAAGTATGTATTCCAAATTATAAGGTATACATCTGACTTCAGGAGGTTAGTTTAATGATTTTGTATTTATTTGTAGGGATACTGCAGCAGGCTCCTACTTGAAAAAGAGTGGGGACAAATGTTCATTTCTGGAAATGCTTGCTTTGTCACATTTCACAGTTCCCTGTTGATTTGTTTCAGTGTTTTGAGATATTCTCAGAAGATAATGAGAATATCTATTGTACACATAGAATTTATTTGTCCCTTATTGTCTTTCTGACTTATCCTTCTCCAAGGCTTCTCAAGAAAAATGATCGAACACATAGCAAGAAGAAATTCGTGTCAGAGGTAGAATATGCTGTATATTATGGGTAGAAAGTAGAGGAAATTGTGATTCATTATCAAATATCATGATAGGAGAACCAATTCATAAATTGGAGGTAAGCTTGTTTTCTTATACATCATAATGATACATTACTTCTTAAAGCACAGATTTATTATCTTTGGCATCAGACACCCAGACTTGCCAAAGAAAAATGTATCATTCTCTGAAGGATATTTGATAGCAGCAAGCTGTACTATTACTGCTACTGCTAATAGTCCTAATAATAATAACAGCAGAACATGAACAAAAAGGAAAACAAATTTTGAAAATCTGATGCTTCTCTGAACAGCATTAATAAAGAGATCAAGTTAAACTATGACAAAGACAGAAAGACAAACATAAGTACCCACACGGCAACTTTATGAATAAGCAGAAGAAAGGCATGACATGTGGGTTGTCATGGGATTTTTCTCTTCATATGCTGTCCTGGTTTGAGTTAGAGCAGAACTAATTTTGTTCAGTGATTTTACTTTTCAGCTCAGTTTCTTCTAACTAACTGCACTTTCTGAATTTAATGACATCTTTTCACAGACAGTGTCTGCTTCTAGCAGTGATAACACTCAATGTTTGCAACTACTACCAAGGACTGGTATGCAGAAAAGCTTTTGCTTATATATTTCCTCCTGTGCAGACCAAGGTCACGGCTAAATCTTGTGCACCAAGTTGGGGGGTGCAGAAAGTAGAAGGCCACACCTGCAGGGAGGAGTGGCCGGGACACATGAACCTAAACTGACCAACAAGGTGTTCCATCCCATGTGTCATACGCAATATAAAGTGATTATGAGGGTCATGCTCTCTTCTTCAATGGCCGTCACCTGAGGATTCTGATCATTTGTCTTTGATCCCTATCCATGTGTTCCTGAATCTGGTTCCACAATTTTGCTCCTGAATCTGATTCCCATCTGCCACTGAGTCCAGTCTGGGACTTTCTCAGTGCCTGCTCCACAACACCAGTGGTGACAGTGACAATTGCCATGAGGGGGTTTGGGTTCAATACTGATTTTGTATATATTTTTATATATTTAATTTTATTATTACTATTTTGTTAAAGCTGTTTTAATTTTCTTTCCTAATCCATAAGTCCTTATTCTCTTTCTCTTCCTCCTTGGGGAAGTGAGAGGTGCTAACAGACTAGTGGCTGACCCTTAATCCTTGACATATGCCAAAACCACTTAGGGGCAAGGTAAATGTCTTTTTGCCCGAATAATTAACTCTTACTATTTATTTTGAGGGTTGCTAAGGCACTCTGGCCAAAACTGACAAAGCAGTCAGAACTGATCATTTGATGATCTTTTACAATAAGTCATTTTGCACTGTTTCACTGTGTGAGAAAGTCTGCAAGGAAAAGGGAAACAGCCCAGAGGGAATAAGAACCAGAATTACCAAAGACATAATATGTTAGACAGAAGTTAGAAAAAGTCTCCAAGAATGATCTCTGGGGAAATAAGTGAAAATATACAGAGGAAGGAAAAAAAAAAAAAAAAAAGAGTGTGTCCTGGACAGATCATTACCTCTAGCTTAGCAAGGCAGAAAAGATGAAATACTTGCACATCTGGGGAAAGGGTAAAAAAAGGAGAAACTAAAATGTTATCTTGACAGCACCCTTCCTCCAGCTATGTGATAATCAGTGAGACCAAGCAGACAGTCATTTAGTTCTACAAAATGAAAATTATCTTTCTGTGGCATTTGGCCAAGCTATACTCACTCATTGCAGGCTAAATTGGACTTTCTCTAAAAGCCCCCATCTTTTATTATTTCCAGTAAGAGAGAAAGCCAAGTACCCTTGCCTAAAATTGGTTCTGTTTTATGGAGACAGAGATAAACAAATGGAGCTTATGGATCTTAAGCAACTGTAAAGGAAAATATCAGATATAGCTGAAGGAAAATGCAAAGGGTATAATCTGAAAGATTGACTGGGTTGTGACAATGCATACAGAAGAGAAACAAAAATTAAAACACTATTATGAGAGAAGGAATGAGAAAAGAAGGAAGACAGAAAGAATGAGGTGAAACAGACTTTGGAAAGGGCAATGTGAAGGATTCTTGGTAGAGCAAGGTGGCGCAGGGGGGGGAGAGATAGAGGCAAGGAAATAGGGAAGAGATGGGACGAATAGGGAAAAATGACATAACTTATGAACTTTTGTAGTTTCCACTCATCTTTTTCTTCCAATCCCTCATTTTGCACTGATCTGACTAAATGAGATGCTGACAACATTTTGAAGAATGTCTGAGGAAGTATGGCTGTATGTACTGTCTCCAGTGACCTTGGATCTCCAGTGGGATTGGGTGTCTCCTGTTAGTGGCTAAAGCTCTTTTGACTAAATGCTTTTTTTAATGGGAGGCAGGGGGGAAGGAAGACACTTCATTTTCAAGCCTGAAAAGGAGACAGAACTTACCTTTCAATTATCTATATTTAGTAAAACTGCATTAACACTTCTTGTGCTGGTGTCTGATGGTGACAGTGCAAAGAAAATGAGTGATCGAAAAAATAAATTCTGCTGAATTGACTTTGATGGAGATGCAGAGTCCTACCCATATAAGCTTGATAAAAAAATAAAAAAAATTTTAAAAAATAAAAAAATTTGTTCTGCCATCTCATTTGCAATTAAGCCTAAACCATGATTTAAGCTTGCAAAACCATCCAGGGTGCCATTACGCCTTAACTTGTCATGGGTTTGTTTCAGCTGGGACACTCTTGAAATGAGAAATATGTAAACCTAAAGCATGATTGAGTAAAATGTGTTAAGCAAATTTCAAGCTCTACTTGGGAATGTGGAGCACAGAAGCAGGCAGAGTGACTGAATCTCTATTGAGACATCTAGGATGTCATCACGAGTTAGTACTCGACAGGCCTTTAGACATACGGTCATAGAATAGTGGACTCACTAGTAGTCTTATAATGTTATATATGTCATGGTTTAGGGTCAGGGCAGCCTCAAACCAAGACAATATAATTCGAACATCCAACAACAGATGCTTCTTGTTATGTACCAAGTGTCATAAAGGGAGCAAACTAGAGGTAACTCCTCCAACTCTTCACTAACCAACTGAATTGTCTTGGGAGGAAGAACACTGCAAAAATTGGATCACAAGGATCCAAGATCCTTGTGATCCAAGAAATCTTTATTTCTTGTCGTGAAGCACACCACCAATAAAAAGGATAGAAGGTTATTGCTATGATTGCACTTTCAGGGAGGCGTCTGAACTTTAATTCCTCCTAAGCAAGGAGATGAATGGAGATGTTGTTCCTCATATTCTGTGTTTACTGTCTATTCATTAAGCCATGATCCTGAACAGGTAGTTGGTAACAGCACCATCAGGCACATCTTGAAAGAAAAAAAAAGTGAACAAAAGTGCTCACCGATTTGCAAGATAGAAAAAAAAAAAAAAAAAAAGACAAAGGGCTCCAGAATTTCAAAAGAGAGTTTGATATAACAGCTTCATCTTAGACTGAAATCTTAAGCAAGGCATCTGTAGGGTGAGATTTATGATCCAGTCTATTTGTTTGTGTGCTTGGGGTAGGAGAGTCGCTGCATCTTTATCGGTTCTTTGCTTAACATACTAGTTAGGTTTTTGTTTTCTTTTCCAGGTGTTGCAGAGATTGCCCAGGTGTCTCACTAAATGGCTTTGAGCTCTTTTAAGAAATCGAGCACTTCGGTGCCTAAGTCAGTTGTTGGTTACAAATACAGAGATATAACACGGACCTAGCACAAGTGGCTTTAGAAGATGACACTTTAGTGTTTGAAGGATTATGATAGTGATCATGTCTTAAATCCTTATCACATGGGAATAGATATTTCCAAAAACCTGAGAATTACCTTATCACGTTAAAAAAAAAGTGTCATGTTAATTTCTCCAGACTGAGTGGACTTCTCAGTGCTTAATAAAACATGTTGAACACTCTATATAGACATTCCAGGCATGTCTTTGGTATTTTACTTTCTAAAGAGACATTATTTTCCTCATTTTGATTTCAGATAAACCATATCCTGAAGATGAAGAACAACAGAAGGAAGCTTGTTTCGCAAGACTAGCAGAATAGATAAAAAATTACTTTTCAGTATGATTGAATCAAGAAAATTGTCATGTAATTGTCCAACTCAAAGCCCAGCTGGTTCTATTATGTTTTCCAGTACTTGCACTGCAGTCCAATAAAGTGACAGTGTTATGAGTAGTGGCATAGAAATTATTCACAAGTCAAGAACTACACAAAAAGAGAAAAGGAATTAGTCAGTAAATATTTTGCTAAAATTATTTCTTCTCTTTTTGAGAAAGCAGAACTAACATAATTCTTTTAAAATTGTCTTGAAATCAATGAATTTCCAAGAGAACTGAAAAAAAAAGTCCTTTTAAGATACTGTTATTTCTGTTCTCTCACTCTCATTGTGCTATGTATTATTGCATGGTTCAGTGGAAAGTCTTCAGAGAACATAAAACCTCTAATTCAATATCCTCATCTCAACCACGTCTGTATGTATAAAATCAATAACTAAACCACAATAGGTTCCAGAAATAAGCAAATAAACTAATTATAGTACTTCAGCTTTAATTAGCACTAAGAATTTTCTGAACACCACCACTATTTGTCACTGTTGACCTGACAGTGCCCCCTTGAAGTTCAGGAGTTCTCCTTGTGTAGATTATGTGGAATCAGAGCCAAGAACAAAGGCTTTCATTCATTCTCCTGGACATCTCCAACTATAAGATATTGGTACTTTTATGTCACACTAGTAAATCTTAATGTCTACTCCACTGAACCTTTGTCTCAAATTGCAGGACGATTCTAAGTTAGACAACACGCAATTTTAACTACTCTCAAAGGACAAAGCAGGCACTTTCAGGATCCTGAGGCAACTCACATATCATGTGTCATAAGGAAAACAATCAGCCATGGGGAAGCTAGGAGAGATGCATTTCTTCCACAGTCTGTGTTGGGCTTACTATGCATATGCAGACAAACACCAGTGAGGAAACAAGAGGCAAAGATAAACTGTGCCATAGCAGCTTGGTTTTCCACCTTCCTGCACCTTGATGTGTACAGATAGAGTTATTGGGTGCACACGTTGTGTGATTCACTCCACAGTGCCCTCAGGCCAAGGAGGCAAAAGCACAAGGCTGTGAAACTGGAGGAAGGTGGGGAAAGACTTTAGTGAATAGCTGCATACAGGCATACTATTTAACTCCTCAGATCACAAGTGTGACAGCATGACCTAACCAGTTGTTGCTGTGCAATTTAGACTCAAAATACATCCAAATGTGAATTTTCCACATATGCAATAGTTTAACCCCATTTTGCACAACTCCAAATGAAACATTAAAGTGGGAAACAGAAGAGGTTCATATTGTTTATATTCCTGAAGGTATGTTAAAAGTAAATGGAGGAATCCAAACTCAACAGTTACCTCTGTAAATCAAGCTCTATGTCAATGATACAGCACTCAGAAGAGCTGCACTTATTCATCTGGGCTCTTGTGTTGAGCCAGTGAATATCTACAGCAGGGAGATGCTTGTCTGAGGACACAGAATCACAGTACCGCAGAATGTTAGGGGTTGGAAGGGACCTTGAAAGATCGCCAAGTCCAACTGCCCTGCCAGTGCAGGAACCTAGAGTAGGTCACACAAGAACGCATCCAGGCACGTTTTGAAAGTCTCCAGAGAAGACTACTCTACAATCTCCCTGGGAAGCCCATTCCAGTGCTCTGTCACCCTCAACTGTGAAAAAGGACACCATGTGTGCATAAATGTAATGCTATGTGTAGACTGGGTCACAAAAACACCTGGTTAGAGGTTGCCATTTTAGGCTTTGGCTAAACATTGTCATAAGCCTAGTACTTAGACTTGACATGAGAGATTCTGAACAAAAAAAAAAAAAAAAGAAAATTTGAACTAAGGAAATGATGTTTTGTAAATGATTGATATCCACAAACATTTATGGAAAACATGGCAAGATTTTAACATGTCACTGTTATCTCTTCTGCTAGATTGCTTATCAATTCAAGCTTCTTAGATCAGCAGTTAAAGATCCAAGGCTCAAGAAACCCAGCCCAGGACATTTCAGCATCTACAGCTCTGCTCTATTATAATCCTAACATCCCAGCAGCATTGGGAATACCAATCTGACCCAGGTTTCAGCTTCCCACCTCCTTCCTCTATAAGTGGAAGCAAGGCAATCTTTAAAGCCATATACATATTTCTCAGTTTTCCCCAGCAAATCAGATTAACATTTTCAAAACCAAAACTTTCCTCAACTTTTTGCTTGCAGAGCACATTCCAGGTGCTGTGCTGTCCTGAAGCGCAGTGTAAGCATTTTCATCGTGTCAGAATTTCCCCAGCACACAAAAAAAAAAAAAGAAAAGCTGAATTTTCAGTTGCTCTCTTGGAAATTCACTTTCAGATCAGATGTAATTTTCAGTTGAAAGAAGTACATGTTTTCGTAAATACACAGCTTTCTTGTTCAATTGGGGTAGAGGAAAACAATTTGTGTGCAGATTTTCTGTGTTAAAACTAACAACATACTTTTTCTGAATATCGTATTAAAAGAATAAATGTGAAGCTTCTTCTATTAACATTAATGAACACTATTCTCTTAAATACCCTGTAAAGAGAAGAGAGAATGGACACTATCAGTGCACAGATAGTCAGCAAGTCTTACAAATTGCAGAAGGCCTGAGGGAAATTCATATTTTAAAATAGTCTGTGATTTGAAGTGACACATCAGGGAAGCATATTCCATTTAAATTATTGTCTTTCTTTAGGCTTTTATGTTGTTTATGACAGATTACATTTCATTTGCCAGAGATTCTCTGTTTTCATTGTCAGCAAGTGTACATCTGCTGCTTCAGCACTCCAAGGTACCAGGTTCAATTAGTGCAATATTCTTATTAAATTAAGATGTTTATAATATCTACCATGCAAATACAACAGGGGAAGAAGATAATATAGGTCAGCTTGAATATCTCAGTTAAAGCAAAGGCATGGCCTTTTAAAAGGTAAACAAATATTACACAGTCCTGTGTGTCTTTAGTTATGGCAGGGGCTAGGTACCAGGGGTACAACAGAATGTATCTATTCAGCTAAATTTGGTAACAGACTGCCATTGAGAAGGAGATAACACCTTGAAACAAAGGCACATCTCATCTTACCAGTTTGGGAGCTAGTAACATTTTTTCAGCATTAGTCTTCAACAGCCCTCTTGAGAAACCAGGCAGTGTCATACTCGCCCATGTATGGGCTTGTGTTTATGGAAGATCTTTTAGCTTCTCTTTTTTAACAAGTCTTTAACAGATTTTACTAACTGTTGAAATAACACAGTCCCAAAATTGCCCACTAAAATCTACCTCTAGTCTGCACAATTGTCATTTGGGCTTAATGTCATCCATAATCATCTTCCCACTGTTTCCACTGCTCCTCTTTCTTTCTTTCTCGTGACACCCACACAGCCTCAGACCCAAAGGATACTATTCCTAAACAAGGAGGCGAATAAACATCCACTCATCGCCCCTGAACCATTCCTCCAGACTCATTGACAGTCCAGCTATCTATGGTCAGCATCTGCATATCCTGATTTAGCAAAAAAGAAACACTGCTTATAAGTGAGACACAAGTCAGCTCACTCTGTATGGATTGTTTTTTGAAGTCTGTGCATTAAAACTTCAAACCCTGAATGAATGTTGCACAGATGTATTAAAGCAGCTCATCCTCCAATTTAGTGGAGAAAGTGGAAGAGTTCCTTACGTCTCTTTTCCTTCCTCAAAATGAGGCTGAACACACACACACACACACACGTTTTGGAATGTTATCACCAGTTTACATAAAATCACTGTTATGGTCTGTCCCATGAAATGGTGGAAAAAATCCTGGAATTATATATTGTGGTGAGTCAATGTTGGCTGAGTGCCAGGTACCCACCAACTCGCTCTATCACTCCCCACTACTTCCCTCAGCATGACAAGGAGGGAAGAGAATAAGATGGGAAGAGTCCATGGAGTACGACAAAGGCAGTTTAATAAGAAAAGGCAAAAAGACAGCCACGCACGTGCAAAGCAGAGCAAAACAAGATTATATTCTCTACTTCCCATCAGCAGGCGATGCCTGGCCTTTCCCAGGAAGCAGGGCTCTGGTACGCATAGCAGTTGCTCGGAGGACAAGCATCTTCACAAACGGATGATCCCAACTCCCTCCTCCTTTCTCTCCCTTTTATACTTGAGCTGACGTCACACAGTGTGGAATATCTCTTTGGTCAGTTTGGGTCAGCTGTCCTGACTGTGTCGCCTCACAAGATCTTGCCCACCTCATCTCACTGGGCAGGGAGGCAGGAAGATGTTGGAAAGCCAGCCTTGGTGCTGTGTGAGCACTGCTCAGCAGCAGCCACAACACGGACATCTTATCTACCTCCCAATACAAAGCACAGCACCCTAAGAGCTGCTCTGGGGAACATTAACTCCATCTCACCCAAACCCAGTACAATATACACTAGTATTAATAACATTAGCTGTACTAGTACAGTCACCACAACTGTCAGTACACAGGGTACATGTAAATTCACAGTTCATTAAACTGCATTATCAGAGAAACCTTGCAGAAAATCTGCAAGCAAACCTAAGGTTAGGAAAAGAATCTGGCTTGAAATTTACATTTTATGGATTTAAAGCCGATATGGATAAGTTCAGAAAAGAGGTAATTCCATCCAGTTTTCTGACTGAGCAAACCGTGATGAGGGAGTCAGATGCTTACTGTCCTCATAAAAGTTTTTTTAAATCTTCTAAAGTCAAAAACACCTGTATTCATTAATCGTACTATGTAAGAATATTATATCATAAAACTACTCAACAGTAAGCTAAGAAATACTTGTCTGCAAGGCCGTTAGTGTGCATGTCCCACTACACTTCAAGTTTTCATGAACGTTTTATTATCAAAATGAGATTTTGATACTATTTTCATTTTGAGAAACTTAGTATTATATCCTAAAACACTCAGGAATTTTGCCCCTATTCTTTCCTGAAGGTGATGTGAGCAACTATAAAGGTGGGCTGGTTGGAAGGGGAAAATTACTGATCAAAAGAAAATATCTGCTGAAAAGTACTAACAGAGAAAGGCCTATCAGCCTGGAGCTTTGAGCTTGGGAACTAGGTATAGGAACAAGAAAAATCCTTGAAATGTAAAATTGGCCTCTTTGAATCATAGAATCATGAAATGCTTTAAGTTGCAAGGGATCTTTAAAGGTCATCTAGTCCTGAGATACCACTGACAAGCACAAAAACAAGTGATTGTAATGGCAACTTATCTGAAAATGTGGCAAACAGTCTGGAAAAATAAAATTGCTCTGAAAGAACAGAAAACATCATCATCATCTATTGATTGTTACAGGTGAAAAATAGAAATTAATGTGACATATTGTCTGCTCAAAATAGGATGTTCTATGCCCTCTTATGACCCTATGTTATAAAAAGGACTTATTTTTTACCCAAAAAGGAAGTCTCTTGCTGTCAGCACGGGAGAACTTCCCATGCTGCACATACGTTTTCCTACACATGTTGAATTCTGCATGAACTTCCTACAAGATCTGGGACTCTCACCAGGGACACTTGGCTGACTTTAGACTCTGTGACACAGATCATCTTTGGAGACTGTATCTGTTATTTTATTGATCTTCTTTTGACCCTTTTCCCACTTTGGTGTTGGTTCAGCTTGTCCTTCCACCTCTGGGATGGTTGGATCTACTTCTGAAATCTGTTTAATTCACTTGATATTTATTTCTATAGATATAGTTAACTATATCAGTAATCAGTGTCTAAATAAGATGCTTTCAACTTTGTTTGGATTTGGTTAGAAAGAACTTTACTTCCTTGCATTCACCATGATACTGTTTTTATTGTCTGTGCTCGTATTCAGATAATACTGCCTCTAAGTACTCTATTTGCAGGAATCATAGAATCATAGAATCATAGAATGTTAGGGGTTGGAAGGGACCTCTAGAGATCATCTAGTCCAACCCTTCCTGCCAGAACAGGGTCACCTAGCACAGACCACACAGGAACACATCCATGCAGGTTTTGAAATTCTTCAGATAAGGAGACTCCACAACCTCTCTGGGCAGCTTGTTCCAGTGCTCCGTCACCCTCACAGTAAAGAAGTTTATCCTCACATTGAGGTGGAAGTTCATATGTTCTAACTCAAACTTATTATTTCTTGTTCTGTTGCTGGGCACCACTGAAAAGAGATTGTCCCCTTCTTCTTGACACCCACCCCTCAGATATTTATAGACATGAAGAAGATGCCTTCTCAGCCATCACCTTTCAAGGCTAAACAGCCCCAGTTCACTCAGTCTCTCTTCATAGGAGAAGTGTTCTAGTCCCTTAATCATCCTCGTAGCTCTCCGTTGGACTCTCTCCAGTAGGTCCCTGTCTCTTTTGAATTGGGGAGCCCAAAACTGGACATGGTATTCCAGGTGTGGTCTCACCAGGGCAGAGTAGAGGGGGAGGAGAACTTCCCTACACCAGCTGGACACACTTTTCTTAATGGACCCCAGGATCCCATTGGCCCTTTTGGTCACAAGGGCACATTGGTGTCCCATGGACAACTTACTGTCCCCTAGGACTCCAAGGTCTTTCTCCATGGGGCTGCTTTCCAGTGGGACTGGAAATCTGTACTGATGCCTGGTGTTATTCCTCCCCAGATGCAGGACTCTACAGTTGTCCTTATTGAACTTCATGAGGTTCACCTTTGCCCAGCTCTCTAGCCTGTCCAGATCTCGTTGGACAGCAGCACAGCCTTCCTGTGTGTCAGCCACCCCTCCCACTTTCATATCATCAGCAAACTTGCTGAGGGTGCATTCTATCCCCTCATCCACGTCGTTGATGAAGATATTGAACAAAACTGGACCCAATACTGATCCCGGGGGAACACCATCAGCCACAGGACTCCAGCTTGACTCTGTGCCTCTGATCACAATCCTCTGAACTCTGTTGTTGAGCCAGTTTGCAATCCACCTCACAGTCCAATCATCCATCCTACATTTCTTGAGTTTACCAATGAGGATGTTGTGGGAGACAGTATCAAAAGCCTTACTGAAGTGAAGATATATGACATCCACTACTCTTCCTTCATCAACCCATTTGGTTATGCCTTTGTAGAAGGATATCAGACTAGTCAGGCAAGATTTCCCCTTGGTAAATCCAATCTGGCTATTCTTGATAACCTTCTTTTCTTCCAATTGATTAGAGATGGCCTTCAGAATGAGCTGCTCCATCATCTTCCCAGGGATGGAGGTGAGGCTAACCGGCCTGTAGTTGCCAGGGTCCTCCTTCTTGCCCTTTTTGAAGACTGGAGTGATATTGGCTTTTTCCCAGTCCTCGGGCACCTCTCCCGTTCCCCGTGATTTTTCAAAAATGATGGAGAGCAGCTCAGCCACAACATTAGCCAACTCTCTCAGCACATGTGGATGCACCCCATCAGGGCCCATGGATTTGTGTGTTTTCAGTTTTTCTAATAGTTCTCTAACCAAATCCTCACTGCCCAGTGGAGACTCATCCTCGGTCCAGTTTTGCTCCCTTACTTCCAGTGACTGTGAATTCCTGTGGTCAAGAAACTCTAAAAAACAGGGATCAGATAAAGAATGAGGATTCTCTAGCAATTTCTCTCTTGAGATTTAACCATGATGGATGTTGAACGTCTAACACACTCATCAGTGCCTAATGTACTCAGGAGCATCTTTACCACCAACTTATTATCTCACAGGAATTCAGTTCATTTACAGAAAAGCACAGAAACCCTGATGTCTCTTCCTCTCCACTACTACTTCAGGAAAGCGCTGGAAAAGTCACTAATGTGAACCATTTTCCTACGACCAACTAATAAGGGCAAGAGGTACAAAGAATGCCAACATCTCTACTGGATAGCTGTTAGGACATATACTCATCCAAGAGCCACCTAAATAAAATGTCAAGAGACCCTTAGCTCTTCCAGATGACAATAGCATCAGAATTACAGAGAAATTGCCTACACAATGGCCCATATCTTAGTTAACACACTCCAGAGCTCCAGAGCTAAAATTATTAAAGGTAATCCTGAAACACATGTCAGAAGACATGAATCTTCTCGTGTACCAGTGACGATAGCATACATTTATTGGTGGATTGAAAGAAACTCTTTGAGGCCTCTGCAAGTCTTGCAGATTTAATAGAATATGGCTTCTTAGCTAATCCTACTCCCGTGAACTTGACTGAGCTAGTGAAGATGTCCACAAGAATAAGGAAAAGGAAACCAGTGTGAAATTTTCAGAGAACTTACTAGATGAAAGTGAGTAGTGTTCAGTCTGTAGCAATCAGCAGTCAGACTTCCAGACCTGCAGCTTTGGAGAAACATGTCTAAAAAGAGGATATACTGATTTCCATAACTATGTAGCTAGATATTTTCTCCAGAAAATTTACAAGAAAGTGCTGAAGTCACTTGAGTTTCTTGTCTGTATAGCTCAATGCCTTATAAATTTCTTCAGAATCTAAGTTTTGTGCTTTAAACAGTCTTTAAAATACTTGATGTGAGGATAATAGTAATAGTTTTTACTTTAAACTAGTAATAGGTACTCTTGAGGCCAACTCCATAGTAACAAAATGGGCCAGTGCGTTATTGTTTGCTTTGTTTTTCACTCTATGTGTTCATAAATTATCTTATTTTAGACATTTTCTTCAGAGATTATCACAAAATGTTCTGTTTAAGGGACAGAAAATTATGACAAGTCATAACACTTTACTGTTCTCTTGAAATATATATATAAAAAACATAGATTTACACTGCACATTCATTTTGGATGAATGTTTATTGCCATAAGAAAATGGCTAGTTTTCTTCTTCTGTGTCATCTATAGTCTTTGATTAAGATATCATATCCTGTGAAAGGGGTGCACTGCTTACTTTTGAAAGGAGCATCTCAGCAGTCTCTTCATCCTAAAGACTCTTTTACCATAAACAGAAATAAAGCATCTTGGAAATTCCCATCACTTTTCCAGAGCTGTCTTGCTAGAATCTCCTAATCTGAAAGGCTATTGGATGAGAAAAGATAATTGAGCTAGAGATATTCAGAATTATGTACCCAGGTCTTAAAAAAATTCAACGTAAAAGTCAGCAACAAATGGACTTTACAATTTCTCATAGAGTGCATCAGCCTACCTATTGCCTCAAGCCCACAGAGTAATGACTTAACTGGTTTTCTTTGTCACTCTTACACCTTCCTAAATATTCATGTAATTTACCACAACTTTCCTTTCCTCTGTCTTGTTTTACAACACATTAAAAAGAGTCAGTTCAAGACAAAGATAAAATGGCAGAATTTATCTGTGGTCTTGGGAGACCTAGACAGATTATCATGGTTGTTTTTTTCTTTTTTACAGTTGCTGCCTGCAATTAATTGCAATAAGGGATATATTTACATTATATTTTAGAGGAATTGATGTTTTGCTAATCTTCAGGTTTTATTTTCCATTACAGGTCATTAGGTACTTTTAAAGCGCTGTATACAGCAATCCTGTAAAAAACACAGGTTCTTTAGAAAGAGCATATGAATTTCAACTAAGAAGCAGATAACTGGTATTTCTAAACAACTAATTCAGTCAAAATCCACAGGAGCTTGAAAATAAGGATCTAAAACAAGAGTAGTGCATGAAGCTATTGAGGCAACATTTTCTTTGTAATGTCATTGCCTTGTTCCCCAGTAAACAGAAAAAAAAAAAAAAAAAAAAAAAAAAAGAGTACACAAATGTTTTAAGGGTTTTTTTTATTGTATTATAAACAATCATTTTTTTTTATAATTTTTTTTTTTTTAATTTATTATTTATTTTTTTTTT
>JAOXNV010009302.1:0-35580 GCA_028565915.1 Momotus momota | reverse complement strand
AGGGCACCACTGAGCCCTGTCCCTCAGCACCACATCTCCACACCTTGGAAACCCCTCCAGGGATCATGGGGACCCCAGCCCTGCCCTTGGCAGCCTGGGACAGGACTGGACAACCCTGCAGGGTAACAAATTTCCATGTGTTACACAAGAGGTTTCTGAGGTCACAGGTGCAGAAAGGACAAAAGACTAAACCTGTCTTTAACTGCTCAGGAAATAAGGGACTCCAGTCAGCTTCTGCTGCCTGTGAAGGTTCCCATCCTTCCTTCCATAGCAAAGATTTCCTAACTAGGCTTCATAAGAACCAAAGATTCTGTCTTAAATTGTCTTCCAGATGTCTCTCATTTAAACTATGACTTAAGACATCTACTTTTTTGAAGAACAGGGACTGGGAAATGCATGTTGCATTCTCTAAGAAACTTGCTTAGGATTGTTCCTGCATTTGTGGAGGACCTTTAGAAGTAGCTTAGTTTCTGAGATAGAAATTTTAAGTAGCAAAAGGAAAGTCTGACAGTTGAATCAGTCCTGTGCTCAACTCAGGCATTAGGTTTTATCCTCCTCTTTTCTGTTGAATTCTGATGTGTCGCTTAGCAAGTGACTTCAAACCCAAGAGGGGTTTTCAAATGGGGTCATTAACAGTTTGTTCCTTGTTCCCAGGGTGCTCAGCATGAGACTCTCTTTCCTGATTGGCAGGAGTGGAAAATGCTCACAACTATAGCTGCAGTCAATCAGAGAGGTGCTCTCAGCATACAGAATGAGATTGATGGCTAAATACTCCATAAACTTAGGTGCTACTGATCTCAGAGAGCCTGCTTGATGTTAGTGGCTGTGTCTGACTTCAACTCCTCTGTGGCTCAGTCTTTGGTCTACAAAAACCAAAACAAAAACAAAAAAAACTCCACCATGATAATGACAGCCTTCACCTCATCTGAGTTCATAAAGAGAAATTCATTAATGGCTGAGCAGCACTGAGATATCAGTCGTGACCACCAGAGAAAAGTCCGCAGGAAATGAAGAGTTGTGTATTCAGCACAGGCTTTGAACAGAATGCAGCAAATAAGGACTAAGAGCACATAGTGAACGGTGAGAAGACAATCACACATTAAAGAGCTGTTCATTAAATCCACCCTGCCAATTCCGAGCACTGAGTGAGCCAACAGATCTCGGTAACCAAAGTACGTGACGATGGGATTAAGAGCCGTGTCATAAAGCCTACACACCAGGGGCCAAACGAAATTTGCAGGCACTCCCTTAATTCTGATATTTCCTAATATCAGAATTCAAAGCTTGAAACTTTGATTAAATGCTTCCGATTGTGAACAGAATCATTTCATTTTGTTGAACACATATCAATACATGTATCTCCACATTCTCACACGCCACAGAGCACGCCCCATCCACTAAATGAGCATGACTAAGGCAAAATTCCAGATTGTTCTTTGACACATTTCTCTTTCTAATGTTTTCCCACTTTCTTCTCACCCTTTTTCAGTGTCCAACCTAGTTCGTAACTGTAAATCCCAGAATCACAGACTGGAACATCACCTGGTCCAACCACATTGTCCAGGAGGGTTCGGAATCTCTCCAGGGATGCAGGGACTCCATGCTCTGCCCAATATCTGAAGAAAGCCAACGACTTACGAGCAGTTGTAAGATGAGTAACCCCAATTACCTGGCTGCTGTTCTGACCAGTTCTTTTATCTGTTAAAGGGCAGCTTTTCGGGCTGTCCTTTGGCACACTAACTTCAGGGCTTCATCGGTGCCAGGAAGTGCAGCTTTGCTACAACACTTAGACTGAAGTACCTACGTCTTGACACATGGGGGTCATCCAGCGAACGCAGCTCTGAACAAGCGCGTAGAGCGCTGTGGAAAATATCTGTAAGTAATAAACAGGGAACACACAGACACAGCGTCCGTTTGCTGCTGGTTTAACCCAGAACCTCGCATGGCTCATAGGCAGGAGGTGGGGTCTGTACAGAGCCTGAGGATGGGAGCACAAGTTGTGGGACAGGTCATTTGAAGGTCATATTAAGTGGCCAGTCTTTACACGCAGAGCTAAAATGACAGCTGATGTTCCAACAGCACCGAACACAAATTTACTCAGCAAACAGCTCATTTCACTAGAACTGCAAATCTTCTCACGATATCCTGTAGTTGATTTACAGAAGAAACAGTCCCTGGGACTATGCAAATCCAGGAGAGACAGATTCAGGGGTAAACATTTCGATGTTGGTTTAATTTTGAGACCGATACAGTGGAAGTGATGTAAAATAAATGTCAAGGTGTGACGAGTTCATCAGGAAGAATATAATTGGAGCGTGCCGATTCTGTTAACAACACACCAGCCTTCTCTCCTGAACAGAAAAACTAATTCCACAGAATTAAGTTGGAACAAACACTTCTCTGTTACTGATTTTACCTGACATTTATAGCCAAGGGATATGCTGCTGCTGAAATTTAATTTTCTGCTACGCACGTGACCAACCTTATTTTTGACATGGGGATAATTGCCTTCGCATTCAGATGGGTAACATTTGGATTTGGTTCTTGTCCAGGGCCCATTCCACAAAAAAATCTATACGTGAACTCCAAATAAGGAAAGGTAATTAGTCCCGTCACTTGGTTTAGAGCAGAGGTACTGAATGACTCCGCTCTAGGAAGCACAGATTTAAGCGGAGCATTCCTTCTCACTTTCCAGCGTTGATATTCAGGGCACAAGTGGAAAAAAGGAAGAGCTTAGATGTTGGACAATAACTCATCTGGAAGGGCAAGAAATAATTTAGAGGTGGATGCGAATTGCAAGGAAGAGTAATGGTGTTACCGTATGTACCATGGCTCTGTAGCTGAAGAAATAACAGGACTTGATCAATGATAACTTAGGGAGAGGAGGGATGTGAGAGGATGAAGAACCAGCAGAGGTGTCCCGGAGAGAATAATGGTATCTTACCCCACGGTCCCCATGGCCCTGCCCAGCAGGTGTGTTGGGATTGATGAGGGCTCTGTCTTAGGCAGTGAGCAGTAAATTCAGCGTGGTAGGCCAGGCACAAATGACTTCCGTTACTGCCGACAGCTCCATC
Source organism: Momotus momota (assembly GCA_028565915.1). Classification (NCBI taxonomy): domain Eukaryota; kingdom Metazoa; phylum Chordata; class Aves; order Coraciiformes; family Momotidae; genus Momotus; species Momotus momota. The sequence continues at coordinate 32,506 of JAOXNV010009302.1, read as the reverse complement.
ATCGCGGGCCCATCCTTCACTTACTGCAGACCTTCTTCCATCAAGCTGAAGATGAATGAAGGGATGACCCAAATCTTATATGTTTGCAATATTATCCTCTCCATTACTGTTCCCTCCGTCTCTTTTTGTTCATAAATTCTACCTTGAAATTGGTACAACAAAGATCCGGAAACACCTTCAACGCCTTCATCGGCATGTACTTACTGCAGGGACTCCAAAAGATAAACCAGCACTAGTGGAAAGAGGGGCTTTCAGAACCTGAACGTACAGTCTCTTCTAACATCTTACAAGAAAGGATTTCCAGAGCATGCTGGGTCACCACGGAGTCATTTTCTTATCGGCGTGGCATGAACCTTCTTTCTCTAAAACTAAGTTTCTGACCACTTCTCCAATACCTTTTCAACAGAATGAATAGGTTTCTGTAAAGCAATAAACCTATCCAGACATTAGTCAGCCTCCTTAATCCTCCCTGTGGGTGCTGTATGCCACCGGATGGAGCGGGGCTGTCCTCAGCTCTGGGAATTTCTCTTTCTCACAGCAAGTGTCCCAAAGAAAAAGGGAATTCATATCTTCTGTGAAATGAAAAGCAGCACAAAGGAAGCAAGAGGGTTGCTCAGATGCTGTGTGCATGTGAGGACTGCAGGAACAGATCAGAAAACGGAGAACTAAATGCAAGAAACCAAAGGAAAGGGAAGTTTAAAGGATCTTAGACTGGAACTCCTTGCTGTAGTCTTGAAATGCATGAGGACAGGTGTATTTGTCCTGCTGGTGAAAGGTTTGACTAATGCTACATTAGCATTAGCTGGGATGGTTTGCTTGCTTCTGTAAGTTCTGTAAAAATCACAGTTTATGGCAGGATTTGCCTCTGGTTGTGCCACTCAGATCATCTGTCAGTGCCAATGCAACAACTGGGATTCCCCTCGGGGTCAGTTCGAAGTCACTTGTTAAACTAGTCAGCCATAAAAATTACTTATAGATAAAAAGAGAGGAAGATACCGTACATAAAAACACCAGCCCCCACAATAATCATCAGAACACCAAACGAATATAAAGTTCTACGTATACATTATATCTTAGATCTGGAAGGTGTTTGAATTTATCCCACTACGGCTTCATGGCAGATGAAAATGGAAATTGTTTCTTGCCAGCAGTCTCTCTGCCTGTATTGTGCTAAGTAAACTTTGAAAGACCCGCAAGGTGAGGATCAGGTCAAGAATGAGAGCCTGGGCACACAAATCTGGGGTTAAATGCAAAGCAACCACCGGCAAACCAGCTCGGTATGAAGTGAGCACACAGAGCCTAACGATTATCAACAATTAAACATATCGGCAAACAATAGCTTTGAAGAAATGCTGGCATGAAGGTAATTAAGGAGCTTCGCAAATGTTCGCGCAAGTGTCTGGAGTCGGTACTCTCTGTCCCACCTCTCTTAGGAAACAACATATAAACACTCTGTAACGAGAGGAACTAGCCCAAAAAAGGGCTTTATTTCCTAATTTATTTCTTTTAAAAACTACATGTTTTATAAAAACCCCCATATAAGTACCTTATGCATCATGACTTCTCTGCCAGGTGCAGAAGTGCCAAATTTCATGAGCCATCTGGCCAGCTTCCTAGAGGATACTGCTGTGGAGCTGCTGGTGAATGTTCTTCGGGGGGGAACAACAGCACTGGGAGAAGTAACTGTGGGATTATGCGGGAAAACTGCAGCTAGGAATGAGACAGTCAGCGTAACATTAATTTCCAGGTAACAACGAGCGGCCCAGCAGAAAATCAGGGAGTAAATCAGAGCCTGGTGCTTTATGCTGAGGAAAGGATGGGGACAAAAAGCCTGTAGGATTGGTGCACATGGTCAATATAAACTAATTTTACACAATAAAATCTGTAAATTTGCATGGCAGAAATTCTTCACATTAGAATTTCATGTTTCAATGGGGAGAGTACGATATGATGCTATCTCCACTAGAGGATCGGGAGAGGAATGATGACTGCACGACGCTGTCAGTGATAAGAGAGGCTGCAAGGGCTGGAAATGCAGCTGTGGTGAGACCTCCCCTTTCCCCATGAATGTTAGTGAAGCATCAAGGTAAAGGCTCTATGCAAAAATTACATCCTTAGAAATCACTGACGAGCATCCCCTGAAGCATACTCAAATTCATCAACCTTATAGAAGGGAAAAAACCCACCGCGGTAAAATTTCACTTCAAACTAGGAACCGTGTGGTAACCAGGAAACTATTTTGAAGGCATTTTACCTTTCTGGTTACTCTCCTTCATCCTTTAAAAGTATTAAAAGACATCATACTGCAGCCTCAAAGAAAATATTTAACCATGTGAAAAAAATAGCCTCAATGACCAAAAAGGAGGAGTGTAGTTAAACAACAGAGGGGAAAAAAGCATCGATAAGCCAAATGACATTCTTCAGAAGTTGTATCCAAAGGCGTAAAACAGAAAATGCAGAAAAAGTCTTGTATGTGAAACGTAAAAGCACGCTAAGCTGTGTCAAAACTGACTCTGAGAAGCAAGCTGCTAAAGGCAGGGAAATTGTTAACGAAGTCTCTCTAAAACATATGAAAACCAAGTACCCTTCTCCCAAGGCTGTGGGGCAGCCAGCCGGCTCAGCTCTGGAAGAAGTGCTGGAGGATGCTGTGCTGGAAGAACTACGTGCAGCAGCATCAGCCACCCAGGAGAGGAGGGAGGTTGCTGCACCGAAGCCTTTACTTACAGGGGATGAGTCTGAAGAAACTGTTTCCAAGTGAAGCATCAGCAGAGCAGATCAATAAAATGTGTAATAACAAAGACTGTAACAATCAGATGGTATTAACTCAGGAATTCTCAAAGTTGCGGCCGAAGTACTGACTGCTCTGGGTGAAGTCCTGAATAAATTAGTTTTATAGCCGAGAAGGAGCAGGTGGCAAAAGCCTAACACCCAGTTTTAAAAGGGACCCCACGGGGTGTGTGCAGGTGGGGGATAAGCAGGCTGTGAAATTCACAAACAGCTAAGTCTGATTTTCTTATCAAGAAAATTGGCTGAAGCTGTGATAAAGAATAAAAATAATAGACTTGGATACATGTGACATTCTCAGGAAAGTCAGTAAAACTTTTCTTCAAAAAAACCCCAGCAAATCCAGCTGAGATCTCTGGGCGTGTGTCATCCTCCTGATAGAGTTCATTTTGACTTCCAAAAAGCTTTTGATGATGCTCTTGTCCAAAAGCTTGTTGGTCTTAAAAGAATATATAGTCTCATAAAAAGACAAACTGGGAGAGTACATGAAAAACAAAAGATCACCGATGACTTGGAAAAAGTAAATAGGGCACAATTTTTCTAACCCAAGGAACAGAGATTATTAAGTGAAGTAGCCCAACAAGCCTGAAATAAAAGGTGGCAATTGTTTACTCGAGGTGTAATTAAACCATTGAATTTGCTGCCATCGAATGAAGAGACCAGATTCACTACAGCACTTTAAAACTGGCTGAAAACCTGAGAGAGGGTAGGCACACCACCAGCTACTACTCTAAAAGGTGGATTTAATCGCCGAGTTAATCTTCGTTCTATATACTGTGCCTAGGAAGGTAGACACTTGCCTCCTTTCCATATTCTTTCCAGAAGCATCTTCTTCTGGTCAGCGTCAGAGAGACAACACTGTCCACCACTGCTACGCTGACGCTACTCTAATTAATTTTCAAATGTCAACATGGAAAACAAGCTTTATAAGTTGCGTTTTATGTCATAATATTAAATATTGCGGGACTCAAAAGGGCAAAGAAACTGATGGAAATGTCATGGAGAGAAACTACCACAAATTCTTGGTTGAACTTTCACTAAAGCTCGAGAAATACCTTAATTCAAATCAGACATAGAACCGATAGAAGCAGATTTAGTATCAGCATCTCCAAAGATAGGCAGGGAAGATTAGTCTGCAAGGGTCTTGCAACTAGGGTATTAGGCTGGATTTGGATTCTTACGCAAATCCTGGTCGATGCATCGCAAAAGATTCTCCCGGCTTCTCTCGTTTCCCATCTGCAAAACTGGGTGACCTCCCACAGTAATTCCCGACTTCCAGAGCGTTGTAAGCGTGAGCACTTAATGTTGCAAGGCACCCAGAAAATGTCTTTGAGAAGGCTGCCAGCAAGCTGAAGAGCCATTAATCTTTGCAATTTGTTTACAAGCCTTCAGCCAGGTTCCATGTTCGGGCGACTTACGCCCAAGCCTATCTGAAGTAATTCTTGTAAGACCTTGTGTGAAGCATCGAATCAACACGGTGTTTACTGTTTAACTTACTCACTGAAGAATATTTTACATTAATACAGCTCTTCTTGAGCTGGGTGGTCCTGAAGTGCTTCTCAAGCTGCATTAATACAACAGCAGTGCTAAAACGCTGCACTAGCAGAAAGTGTCTAGAGAAGGGGAAATTCCAGCCAAGGACAACAGGGCAAAACTACTTCTGTGAGAAGAAGCTGTTTTGAAACCTTTACCGCACAGTGACTGCAGAGAGAAATCCTAGAATAGTCGGTTCTCGATAACAGTGCCGCCAAAGCAAGAGACAAATGGAATGATCGTGGGGCCCTCAGGAATCAAGTGCCTCTCCTGGACTCCTTCCTGCTCCCCTGGTATCACGTGTTCTTCTGTTCTCTTCTGTACTTTCAGATGGGGTGAGGGTGACGTAGCTCTGAAACTATCCTGGAGCCACATCGTGCCCAAAGGTGCTCCTCAGTTTTGCAGAGGTTAGATTTGCTGCAGAACCTCTGCTTCACTGCAAAGCTTTGGGGAATGGTTTAGCATTCCTTTCCAAAAGGGCTGATTCTTCTGCCCAGCAGGAAGCCAGGGTGCTGGGAGGCAGGGGTTGTGCCTCTCATCAGGTTCAGTTCCTCACGGCAAGCGTGAGTACGTGACGGTGAGATCTGGAGTTTCTCCAACATACCGCTGACTTCAGGACTCTTTCTGCACTGCTGGGACCTGTTCAGGTACCGCAGGCAAGTCTCTGATGTTTGGGTTTCTCTCTCCCATAACCTAGGGACTCCCAGCAGCTGCTTTCTGCTCTGCCATCTTCCCCTCAGAGCGTCTTAGACCGAACTGCAATGCCTATTTTTTCAAGACATTCATAGTCACCTGGAAGGAATGAAGGAGCTGGAGATAGCGACCTGCAAAACTTCTGATTTCAAAGAAGCCAAAAATCTCAGTCTGATTTTACCTCATGACAAAAAAAAAAAAAAGAAATTTCCTTAGGTCGTGAAGTCAAGGATGGCTACACGTGATCATTTTTTTCAAAGGTTTAAGACAGATATAAAAGCTACGTTAGGAACGTGGGATGCCATCCGAAGTAATTTTCTGCTTCACGGGTTGTTTGTTGGAATTTGCCTGGCAGGAAGAATCAAGCTGAGCTTTTTAGAATTTATTTTCTTATACATCATTAGAATAGGTTCTTATTAAGATCAATTTTGAATCAGTGTCCCAACAATAAATCTGAGAGTTCATGAAGTCCTGAGAACTGCAAGGCAAGCAGAAGCAAGACGTGAACTGTAAGTAGGAATGTCCCACTTTTCTGGCTCCCAACAAACCTTTGCTGCCCCTAAAACCCCTGCCAATTCAAGAGGCTTATTTGACAATAGGAAAAAAGAAAATAGGTGTAATGATTCACAATGGATAGTTATCATTAGCTCCTAAGAAAATACGTAGCACATAAGTTGGCAAAAGCTGCTTTTCTAAGCAAGATTCATTTTGCTATTGCCAAAATTTGACAGAGGTAATAAATTCCACGAGGTGCAGCTCATCTTTTTGTTCTGTGCTTACAATGTCCAGCACAAGGAGGTCCTGATCCACATCAGAAAGTCCTTGATCCTACCAAACTATTAATAAAATAATTATAAACTGTCGCCTTTCCTTCTTGCGGTTTCTTTGATCCCAGCATAATGAACGTGCCGTTCTGAATTCATTCTCCAAGTGCCCCCAGGGAGAGCTGCTGAAAGGAAACGCACTGCTTTTTACTGAGGTTTTTTTATTGATATTTACGTTTTTGGACTTTGGCTTTTGCTGTTCCTTTGGAACGAAAATACACCCCCTCTATCTTTCTAACAAGAGCATAAAGCAGCTGATGGAGAAATGGGATGGGTAGAGAGTGGGGAAAAAAAAAAAAGTGAAAGGACTCAGCAGAGCTCCTGCTGAGATCAGAGGTGGAAAACCAGTCATGGTCCTGTTACCTTCGAGCTACTCTTTGAGAAGTTGCTTTAAGGCTGGGCTGTGCATCTTGCACAGACTGGGCAGCCCAGCGGCAGCTGCCAGGACACAGGTGGAGACCTGCTCTGTTCCAGTCACAAAGGAGCGTCTTCATCCCTGTGACCCGACGACAGGGAGGACTGGTGCCTCTGGGCAGGGGAAGAGATGTTGCTTGTAAACGGCCTCTCTTTAAATCAACTTATTTCGTGTCTCATGACGGTTTTTATAGATAAATGGCTCTCAGCAGCTAAGCTAAGCTATGGGATCGAGCAGACCCTTCCGCTGTCGGGACCCAGGAGTGTGTTCTGGCCGTGCTCAGGCTCCATAGGACACCTGGGGTGCACTTTATTCTTCTCTGTTGCCTCCTTGCCCTGGGAAGGAAACCCAGTCCTACAGGTCTCTGTTCTACTCACTGAACTGGATGATAAAGCCTTTGTGTAAATATATCTACATATGTACAGGGAAGCGTCTGGTTTTCTTATTATACAGAAAGCTCATAACTAGGGCATAAAACACGGGTAATGTTTAGATCGAATGTGAAACTATTCCACATAAAATTAAAAGCAAATCACTTTTTCCCTGCAGTTCAGCTTAAAAGGAAATTAACTTAATTGAATACGGACAGCTCTATTTTGCAAAAATATTACAGCCAAAGGTAATTTGTTTTTGGAAAATATTTTAGGAGACCGTTTCAATTTCAATGAGATTACTTACTAGAAAATTAAATACATTTTCTGCTAAATGTAATAATGAATTCCATTGTCTGCATTGCTCAGGCAGAACTACAGTATAATTGTGTTTAATACAATTAAACACAGCCTCGATTAAAAGTAATAATGCAGTCTATTGTCTACATTACTCAGGCAGAACTACAATACAATTAAGGTCTTGTACCCAAGTCACTCAGAAAATACACGTGCCCTAATACAGCCCCATTCTGAACATCACATCCTCTCAGCTCTCCCGGCTGGGATGTCTTCTTTGTCCTCATTCTGCTGAACCCCTGATGTTACCAGCTGGTCACAGACTCGCACAAAGTAAATTTAGTGCTTTTATCCCGGTTATTAGGGGCCTCAAACCCAGCAAGCTTTTCAAAGCTCCCATCCCAAGGCATTTCTCCTCAGTTTTTAAGCACCCCTCATGCCATTTAGCTAGGGATATTAATGCTTAAATACCTTTTAAAGTGCTCCCACCATCCTCCCCAGGTCCCTCAGTGAAAACTGCTATATACTCTGGTTAAAAAAAAATTCAGTTTTATAATGATAACCATTTAAAAAACTTCTACTGCCTGATAACAAAACCAAGGTTTTATATTGACTGTGAGAAGTAACTTGTGCTTCTTGAGAAATGTTACAAATCGTGGTAGAGTCCCTGGTTTTCACAGCACAGAAACAGAACCTTGAGGAAGAATGGGAATGGAAGCAAAAAACACTGAAAAGAAACAAAAGTGAATTTGGTAACAGGTTGTGTCTGACTGAACACTGCGCCTTAGTGAAAGAACATCTCCAACGAGCCTTATTTGCCCTCAAAAGAGCAGAAGGTTGGGAAGATCAGGAGAGGAATCTACAAAAGTGATCAAAGATGGTGCAGACAGAGTAAAGAGATGTGGTGTAAACAGGCAGTGTAAACACAAGGGAGAACAATTCCTGGGAAACTTCTTGGTGTGGCTCCAAAACTGTCTGTGAGCATCAGACCAATCCTGGAGAGCTGCTCGGTGATGTTTCTTCTAGAAGCAGAACTAACCCTTGTACAAAAGGGCAGACGTGTTGAAACCGTTCTCTTACTTTACTCTGACCAAGCATCTAAATTTTTTGTTGTTTTTTTTTTTGTTCTTCCTGTTCCTAAAAACGAATTTTCTCTCATGTGTCCACCCGAGGACACAAGGAGAGGATCACCCTGACACGGAACTCAGGCGCAACCGCCCTGCCTTGTAGTTCATTCTGTTAGTGTCCAGCACAACTTTGACTAACTACAGAAAGTGAAAGTTTTTAACATTTTATCAATAAATAGGATTGCTGTTAGCAGCCCTGAGGCCGAGGTGGAGAAAAGAGCCTAAACTGAAGGCAGAACTTTTGGTTTCAGGCATTTACTAGCTTGGTTTTGATTGTATTTTCACAACTCTATGTTTTTCACCGATTTCTTCTTTTCCTGATACCTACACCTTTAGAGAATGAGCTTACTTTGGGGTGTATGTGTGTGTGGGGGGTGTGTAAAGTAGGGGTACAGAAACTTATCAGAGGAAAGCATTTCTGGATGTACAGGGATTACAGCTAGTTCAACTGAGAAATTGCCCAAAAACCTGATGCAAGGATGTATCAACTCCTCATCCTAGAAATATTTATTTGGGTAACTCAAAAAAACGTTGATTGAAAGTTTAAATGTTTTCACAGAGTCAGTGAATCAAGGGGCTTCTGCTGCCCTGCAGGTACCTGTCTGCCACCATGTCCAGTTTAGCATTCCCTTTCAATTTGACACTTGGATTTTGTCCCGTCGGAGATAATTGCAGTTATTTTCATTACAATAATGCCTGGAGATTTCAATCAAAATCAGAAAGCTTTTGCCAGGTAGTATAAAAAAAACCCAACCGTATGACAAGACATAAATCCAACCCTGAGAAGTTTACAGTTTAAAGAGACGGGAGGTACAACGGGAGACCGATTTGCACCTGCAGGCATCCAAACATCGGGTCCTGAATACCACCAGGCTCTAAGTGGCTTGTCCAAATGGAAGTGGGGATTCAAAATACTTTCCCTGAGTTTCTGGCAACTCTTTAAAAAAAAAAAAAAAAAAGCTGCAGTGTGAAGAATTACTTGCAGTTTTCTAGGACTAGGTTCTGGTTTGCAGCCATGATTTTTCCGGCGTTTCAGACCTGGTTCTGTCCCAGCTTAGTGCTGCACTCACCCTCAGGACTCAAATACGCTCCTGGTGTATTTGCTTACCTAAAAATCCTCACTTCCTCCTCTTCTAGGGCTCCAAAGAATCTAAGGATGATAGTAGAGTAGTGCAATGGATTCTCAGCAGGGATCAGTAATGCAGATGTACACCCAGCCCTTAACTGCAGTCATCAGAACTGAGGCAAAACCAGGAGGACAGCTCAGTTTCAGCAGCTCCCTACAATAAATAGCTTTACAGGAATCTCCGGGTTGAAAAAGGCGTAAGAGGAAATAAACACTCAAAGCCGTACACCATTTCCCATTGGCTAAATCACTCCTAGCGGTAATTTCATAGAGAAAAAAGAAAGAATAAAAAATGCACCATCTTTTGCACTAGACCTTAATGCGTCCTTCTGAGCATCATAAAAGCAGAGTGATTTTACTCCTGATCACTCACAAGGAGATTGAAACCAAAGCACTGAACAGTACCTCTATCTAATCACAGGACTTTCATGCTTGAACTTCACAGCGTGTCCTGGATGTTTCTACCTTTTGTTTTGTTGCTTGGCTGTTGAGGGGGGGGGTAATTTAATTCAGTCTTTCCAAAGGAGCAAACCCAGCAGCTGATTTGCTTGCAGAATGGTTTGTATTTTTAGGACATCTACAGACATTGCCAGGAGAAATTAATCTGGTGACCTTTGTCCTATGAGACTGTAGCTGCAAGTCAAGTTCTCTGAAACCTGAAGTAAATCTGAGAATCTTTGGAAGGACAAAGTCATAAAAATTAGGGGTATAAATAATAAAAGAGTCCCCCTCATTACCTCTTATAGGCAAAGCAGCTTAAATCACCACAGCAGTCTTTATAGTAGGTATTTATCTATCCTTGTTACTACATCATCTGAGCACAGAACAGTCAAAATATTTATCAGTGAATATTTATTCACCCAGTGCTACTGAAAACAGAAGCTTGATCTATGAGGAAGCTCCATGAATTGCAGGTAGTTACAGTGAAAACGCAGATAGTTGAGGACCTAGGTTAGTGCAGTAACTTTTATTTATTTATTTTCTTTCTCAGGGATAACCACAGTTAGCTCAGCTCCTGCCATCTTCTCTCTCCTGAGGGAGAGGAGCTGATCTTGCAGAGTCTGCCCCGTTATTCTCAGTAACCTTCCAATAACCAGGGCAGCCTGGATGCTGAGGCCCAGTAAAGATGATTTATTTGACACCAGCAAAAATTTGACACTCGCATCTCAGGAGTTTAACTGTAAAGAAAGGTAACAATGGAGCAAATCTCCGTGAGCTTGGCTTCCCAACACCAGCTATCCAGATGCTCTGAAATTCAGGTTCTATCCAGCCACCTATTCCTCTATCTCCCCTCAAACCATAACGCTGGAGTAGTAAAACAGCTCCTGTTGTAACACACTGCAGCCACGCTAATATTTGACTGAAATATTCTCCTCTGAGACTAAAATTCTTCATGTACATGCATCAGCCCAGGGCTGTTCACAAGAGTATTTTAGGAACTGGTTCCCTGTATGCAGAAGACACTGGTAGAAGGGGGAGGACGAGTGAGTCAGAATACCTGACATTTGTTTTCATTACTTTATACTTGTTATTTATTATTCATTCTCTCATTAAAAAGGTTGCAGCCACTCACGCAGAGACAGGTATTTCACACAGAATTATTTGCTATGAACACATTCCCAAAGCAGAAAACACGCTGCAGTTTGACAGTGAGTGTTTTAGTGAGAATCCAAGGAAGCAACATCCCCCTAGCCAGACTCAGTTGGCCACCTCAGCAGAGTGAGGGACAGACTCACATAGGATTTCCCTTCAAGAGAAATCTTTCCGCACTGGTCAGAAAAGTAAATTGGGTTGTGGGGGTTTTGTTAATTTGTGGATTTTTTTTTTTCTTTTCAATTTAGGGTCCTTCTGTGGTATTTCGCCCCACCTTATAAGCTCCATGTGATTCTTCATGACTTCCCCTGGCTAAAAAACCCATTATTCCTCTAAAAGACAGGAACAAATGTGGAGTTTTAAGAAAACAGGACTAAGAAAGTGATGGAAAGCAAACACTGCATCAGATGTAGGGCCCAGAGTATGTGCTAGAACTCCTTTCAGCTTGTTTGGGGTGTAAGGGGCAGCAGGAATGGACTTCGCAGTGCTGGGTGAATGTTTGGACTCGATCTTAAAGGTCTTTTCCAACCTAAACTGCTCTATGATTTTATGAACAAAGCAGAGAAGGTGTAAATTTTTTGCAGCCCCTTGCAACAGATATCAGAATTTAGGCACAAAATTTCTGTGTCAGCAGGGTCCAGTTCAACACAAAGCCTTATTTATTTCTCCTCAAGGGGTTTTGAGCTGCTGGGAATAATCCAAGTGCAGAGTTAGCTTAGCTTCTGAGGAGTATTTGGGTTGCTCTAGCTCAGGCCTAATTGCTCATAGTTCAACCAGCAACCAGAGAGGAATTTCTGGCAAGTTCCACCAGCTTTTAACTGCTAACGAAAGAAAAAGCTGAAATTTGTTTCTAGGAGGCTTGAAGCAGATCTCACCTGCAGTTTTGGCTTACCTATCTCTTTCCTGATACGTATATAGAGGCAAAGACTTTTGAAGTGTGAGGAAGTGGCAGACAGAAACAGCTCGTGCAGAAAATTAAATAGGCTTAGAAAGTGATAGAATAAACTCATGGAAGAAAAAAAATCCATCAAGGACCATTGAAAAGAAAGACACCACCCCTGCCTCTAAAAGCTTCCAAGCTGCAAAGGCCTGGATACTGCTGGCACCTGTTATATTGCACTTGTCCTGCTCTTATATCCCACCCTAAGCATCTCTGGAGGACACTGCTGGAGCTAAGCCGCTGGGCTGGCTGGACTTTTGTTCTGAGCCATTACGGACATCGTTATTTTGCTGCGACAAAATCCCCAAATTCAATGACACTGCTGCGGACACCATTGCTATGGAAACCAACTCCTCCGCAATTTACTGACTACACTTTTAACAGACATTAGTGAAGATGCATTTGCATCAAATCTCATGGAAATCGACCACCACCTTTTGTATTTGGGTTTTTTGTTGTTGTTGGGGTTTTTTTGGGTTTGGTTGCCTTTTTTTTTTTTTTTCACACATCTGTGTAATGATCCAGCAATGAGGAGCTGTCAAACTTGACTAGTGACTGGCATAAACATGCAGAAACAATACACAAGCTCCATACTGATGAAGCTCTGATGTCTGCATAGGACCATCAGAGGAAACAATCTGGGGTTTATAGCCCAAGACACAAGAGACAACGGCTCAGGGGCTGTCCTGTTTCTTTCTCCTCCTCAGGAGCAGCTTAGGGACAGCCAGAACATGAACAATCTCCATGAGATTGCTGCAACCCTGGTTCTGTGCTGAGAATCTCACTCCTTGGAAGAAGTTCAGATCTAATGGTATCAGCTGCCTCCACCGTCCCTTTGGTCTCACTGCTTCTAATGGGATAACAGCAGGAATCGATTTGTCCCCCCGAGTTTGTGCTGAAGGTACCACTGACTCAGGTATTTATTTCAGCTGTTCCCTCAGAACCTTCTGTGCCTGCTGACAGCTGGCTCAGTGCTCAGGGGCAGTGTCTTCGTGACTTCTCAGTCCTGAAGGAGACCCTTCAAGGTGCTGACCTTTTTCCAGCGAGACCCCTGTGCTGCACGTCCATCCTTTTAGGCAGGTGGAAAAACAAACGGGCATCACCTCTTCTCTCCCTCGCTGATTAACGGTGAGGATACGTTATCAGAGTTAATAGGAGTCAAATGAAGAAAACTAGTCAAGTGAAACCCTGTAAATTGGTTCCTGTGCTTTCTCCATCTCTTCTAATACCTAATGCCAGGGATTTTCATTCTTGTCCAGCCAGGGCTAAAAGGGAAAGGATTAGAAAGTAAATAACTCCCACATCTGCAATAGGGGAGCAGTCAGCTGGTTCATTGGCCCAGTTATTAGCAGGACAGAAATGTAAATCTACATCACAGAAATGGTTTGTTCCTCCTCTACAACCTGCTGTTCTTTTTGGAAGAGCAGATGTGGGCTCCAGCTTTCCACCTAGATGTCTATGTGTCTCTGCCCCGTGCTGTATGACCTTTGCTGAGGTGAAATTACCAGCTTCAATGGGAGTTTTGCTACTGGAAAGCAGGCAACATTTGGGTTGTTCCTCTTGGACGTCCTATTTTTTTTGGTTTTTTTTTTTCAGTTTAAAATTCCTCCCACTACTCTCTCTGCTGTGGTGCCAGGTGGCAAGAGAGTCCTGCTTCAGGTGATAAGAGTCCTGCTGGCACAGGCTGGCTGGTGGCATTCTGAAGACCTAATTTTAAGATCTACTGGAAGGTGATGCAATGCTCTGTCTATCCTGGCTTTCCATCAGCCATTGCCAGTGACTACCAGAGATGAGAAACCTCACAGGTGAAAGCTGGGTAGGTAAGAGCAGTGTTCCTGGATCTACTGATACCCAGATAACAGGCCACTGCCATCGCCTGCTTTCCCCTTCTGGTTCCTTCTCCCATCACCTACCACACCAATGAATTTGAAAATTGTGTAACTGCTGTTAAATTTCCACCAAGTGGAAGCTGAGGACCATCAGTCTCCTGTAAGAGCCCAGACAATGAGAGTGACCTGTGTAGGTGCAGTGTTTTCAAAGAGAATGGCAAGAAGCTGGGGGATGATTTGTTGCACCCACGAGCAGCTCCCCCGTTCAGAGCGGCCTGACGTGAGTGTGTCCCTGAGACTCTTTCCACACCCTGGGCCGCTTCCCACACTTTCTGTAAGACATCCTACAGAGGCACGTCGGGAATACGGGATTGCTCCCCCAGACAAGAGAGAGAAACGCTCTGGGACAGAAAGTACAAATTCATTTCCTATGCACAGAAAGCTGAAATTCCTCTAGGAGCACATTATTATCCTTGCAGTTGCTCTCTCTCTCTCTCTGCCGCTGTCACACTGGTGATGGTTATCTCCCAACATCAGTAGCCAAGGTAATCTCTCCACCTTGACAGAGAGTCTGAGTTGGTAAAGCCTGGTGGTATAAGAGCTATTGTGACACAGCACAGTCTCAGGTTTTTCTTACCGAATATTTCACTTGAAAGCCAAAGAAACTGTCTGGTTTCTTTCTCTTCTTTTCTCTTTCTAGCTTAGAAACAGAACATTAGCAAAACAAATAATGTAAAAAGTCAGAACTCTCTTCTCTCCTTCCTCCCTTCTCCTCTCGGTAATAACTATTTGAAAGCAATGCAAACCCACTTTCCATGCATAACGTCATGCACATCTTTCCTTCTCCCTGGTTAAAGAACGTTAAGTTAAATGTGTCAAGCTGTAGGACTTTGTAATAAAGCATTACAAACACAAGTGCGTTTATCTTCTTGTTTGACTAACGTTTTTCTTGTTATTTTCCAGTTTGGACTCCTAGAAAACTATAAAACTAGTTTCATTCTTTGTGCACTTTTTTTTAAGCTCTACTTGCCATCCTTCTAAACAAAAAAAGCCAATGACCACATTCAAGCCATCGACAGCGTGCTCCCCAACTAGCAAATAATTCGTGTGAAGCTCTGAGTTAATAAGCAACATGAAAATACTAAATGACTGGACGTATCTAATTCTGCACCCACCAAGCAAACACACTGGCCTGCAAACCCGGCCGAGTACGAACAGCAGCGGGCACCGTGGAACCTGACCCAGACTTATACCTCTTATTATCACAGCAGGAATGATATGGTAATAATAATATTATCAAGGTGATCTCCTTCTCAGCACTTCTGAGTATCCTGGATACACAATTGCATGCAAATGCCTAAAAGAAGCATCACAATAACAAACTCTTGTAAGTCCCACAGCATTCCTGACTTGCTCCCCTGTGATTTTGCCTATATTTGTCTACTCTTTGAAAATGGCAGAGGGAACAAATTGTTTCCAT
Organism: Momotus momota; assembly: GCA_028565915.1. Lineage (NCBI taxonomy): Eukaryota > Metazoa > Chordata > Aves > Coraciiformes > Momotidae > Momotus > Momotus momota. The sequence continues at coordinate 17,494 of JAOXNV010009302.1, read as the reverse complement.
CTTAGGAGCTGCTGACAAACTTCATTATCTTCTAAACTGTAATCAAGGCACAGGATTGCCACCTAAACTGTTTTTCTTTTTATTTTTTTTTCTTTCCTGTGGTGCATCACTGAAAGAACAACACACATCAGAGGGAAAAAACCAACAATGGCCAGTGATTACTGACGCTTGATATGAATATAGATATTATAAAGAACAACCACTTTGCACATTTTGTGAACACAACCAGTTTTTCCACAGGAGATTTCGTGGCAATCAATCACAAAGACAATTCAGTTGAACAAACGGGCTAGTTTTAGGAAACAAAACCGTCTCAGGATGGCTCAGCCAGAACCACAACAGAACTTCAGCAGCAATGCTGTCCATTTACTGCTGACAATTACCCAGGCAATCTAATAACCACAGAAAATTCCTGCAGTTGAAAGAGCCGGTATTTCCATGTCAGTAGAATCCCATTCTGCCCCGTTCCATAATTCCGTAGGTCTCAGAACTATTTTTTTATCTCCTCCAATGAAATGTGTAAGACAAAAAAAAAACGACAAAGGGGAAAAATTTGCTGAAATTAAGTCTGAAAGCGACAATTGGGAAGCTCTAAAGGCAACTGATCTCCCACAGGATGCCAGCTTCACTTCTTTGAGTTCCTACTGGACACCTCTAACTGTTAAACACTAACTCAGCCCCCTTCGCAGGACTAAAATAACGTTTCACACCATACTTGCTGATTTCCATAGCTATTTAAAAGCTGCTCCTCCTCCACGATCTAGCTGCGTTTTCCACAGCGAAGCTGCAACGCTGGTACGAACACCAAGGTGCGATGCTGACACCAACAACGCTGGCTGTTCAGGTATTAGTTAGTTAATACAGCTCTGGACACTCATCACTCACAGAATGCTCAGTTTCTAGCTGAGGAACGGGTGCCATAACCAACGGCGGTGAGTAGACCAAATCCATAACAAATACTCCAAGCTGGGGCTAGACTGCAAGAGATCCACCCTTAAAGACCTGTGCTTATTTTTAAATAGAATGCTACCTCGGGTCAGGGACACGTACAGGAATATACTGCTCTCCAGGAGTGAAGAAAGCTTTTATTACAGGACATTAAAAGATGTATATATAATGCTCCCACAACATAAATGGATAAAAGAAAATCAATGCTTTATAAACGCACGTGAGAATTATAGGCACTCTTGGATCTAGCCTAGATACCTTAAGGGACTTGACAAATGTAACTTGGCTGCAGCAGCGAGGTGTGCACAACTGAAAGTGTTATATCCAATATGACGCAGGAAAGCTTGAGAAGAGCTGGGCTAAGAACCCAGATCTTCAGAATTCCAGACTTATCCATGGCTTTGCTGTCACTCTGTATTCCTTTACGCAAGCTGGGAGGCTTGGTATTTACGCAAAGTGAGCGGCCACGTGCTAGGCTGTGTGCCCTTTGGTGTGGAGAAGAGAGTGTTGGAAATACCCTGGTAGGCTGAACGATGAGTTGTGGGTTGCTCTCTGCTCATCAAGGTGTCAGCTCACAGAGCATCTCTTCATCCACCGGCGGTTCTGATATTAATTTACAAAGCTTATACTAAGAATTGTCTAAGTCATATTAAAAAGAAAGGTTTCACTGTCTGATCCAAGACACGGTCTCTTTGAGTAGTAACCGCGATGTCTGAAGTGAGTAAAGAACAGTGGTGGTTTTTAGGCCTTCTCTGTAACTTAGCCAAGTCAACTTGAACAGTTATCTGAGGCCTATGGTAAGATCTTGTGAGATGTACAAATTACATAGCTTCCAAAGATGAAAAAGGTGATTATTCCATAAGATCTGGATATGTTTGCAATACTAGGAGTTCGACAATAAACCAGCAGAATGTAGGTCTAGTATTCCAGTAGATGGCCAAGGAAGTCGCTATGGACTCTATCGCTGTTCAGAGTACGCAACAAAGACACTGTCACGTTATCATTCTTTTTAGCTTTTCAATTCAGAAGCGTATTTGTCAGGAGGCAAAAAGAACTAGCCTGGCAGCCCTGAATACTGAAGTCCTTTGCAGAAAAGCTTCTCTGACACAACCCTGCCAACGGGCCTTCAATGCCCACCAGGGAATTGCCGTAGAGATCAGAGCGTCTTTCTGCCTGGAGGTCCTCTCTCCTCATTCGAGGTGAGGAAGGGCTGCAGAGGGAAATATTTGCAGTAGTGCCAGCGCTCAGCCTTCTCTGAGCATAAACAAGGGACATCAGTCTCCCCAGCTGTCAGTCTACCACTCAAGCTGGCATTAAACTCCTTTTCACAAAGAACATAGGTCTGATTGATAGAAGAGAGTTTAACGAGGGCAAAACCAAGACTCTGGATGACCTAAACAGGTATGAAGAGAGCAGAGGACGCTTGATTCTCTTTCAAGAATTTACTTCACAGTCTAAGAGACTAGTAACAAGTGGATGAAAGCAAAGAGTACACAAAAGGATATTTTTAGTCTCTTTAGTGGCAGAGAATTTCAGCGATACGTGATCCCTGAGATGGCTAAGCATGCACGGAAATGAAAAAGGGAAAACCGTTCAAGAATTGGAAGAAGAGACCTTAGTGCTAAGTTAGAGTATCTACTTCTATCCTTTCTCAAAGGCTACGGTGCTTTCCCCAAGGAACAACTATGGCTAGAGTCCAGGTACTTTAGATTTCTGTTGTTATAAGAAGGAGGGTATCAGGAGCAGGTTCTTAAAATAATAATCCAGAAAGGGCTCAGTGTCTTGATTCAGGAAAGCACATTTTTATCACTCAACCAAAAGAAATTTCTTGAGTTGTGGTGGGGGACAACTTGCTAAAGCACTAACAAACGGAAAAGATGGATTTCTGAATTTTTTCAATGTCTAGGACTGACGGAAGGGAAGGAGACATGGTGCAGTTGCCTGAAGAATGGCTGGGAAAAGCTAGAAGAGTATAAACAGTTGCAGCACAGGGGAGGAATGGTGAGAGCAAAAAAAAAAAAGAAGAGCTTAAGAATAGCATCTGGATTGACTTTGTGCCTGAAGAATCTAGAGACGAGCTCTTGGAGATGCATACATCTGATAAAGAAGCTCTGAGACTAGCTGACATCACTGATGAAATACCGCTCTACTTTGATAAAATTTTAAATGAAAAACCAACCCCAAAATCTCAGTTCCTGTTACACCGAGTTAACTCTCTCTCCTAAGATCTCTTCTCGTTAGGATCTTAGCTCATTAAGCTCATTACTGAGCTTCCTCATAGTGTCTGAAAGTGCTGAATCCCCTTTTGACTGGTAACCGTACACGAGAAAACGAGGAACAGGAGCAGAGCTGCTATCAGATTAAAACTATACGCCATCTCCATAAGATTGACAAGGAGAGGCCTTTTCAAGTTCAAGTACATCATGTTTCTGCATTTTTTTTCTTCTTATCACTGTTTGTATAATAATAGCTTTTACTGGATATAGCAAACTGGGAGCTACGTCCTCCTAGATGCATTTATGAATGGAAAGACAGAGCTGGTATCCCAGAGAGCCTATCCATTAAGTAGATAATAAGCATGGGAAGGAAAATCTCACCAGATTTAATAGTTGGATTCGATGATCTTAAAGGTCTTTTCCAACCTCTAATGATTCTATGATTCAAGTCTGGGATGACTGATCCTCCCTTTTCCCTAACATGCGACTCCAGGATAGTCCAGGTACACCTGGAAGCTGCTGAGATGTAGAGCTGGAAGTGGCTAAGAGTACGTACTTTGTTTCTGATTAACTCAAAAATTCAGTTCCAATATTGCCATTTCCTTCTGGAAGGTAGGAGATACATTAAAGCCTCAATCAGAAAATCACTTTTAATAACTCAGGTGATGCCATTTGGGCGCAACTCTAACGCTGCAGCTGAAGCCGTATGCACGCAGTCTGATCATCTGCTACACAAGCCGTCCCCAGGGGACATTTCAAAGTGCTCTCAGCATATACATCAGTAAACAGGTGATAGCAAAAGCAGAGACTCAAGAAGGGGATCAACAAAGTTTCCTGCTGTGAGCCTTGAGCTACTTCCTACATGCAGCACTAGGTGAGGCTTTAACGAGAAGAGACAAGTACGATTTTTGACTAAAGGCTGGTTTCTAGAGGTCAAAGCTAACAGGAGATCTCCACTGGTTTTTTTCCTATTGAGAAAACTAAACGCTTTGGAGGTTCCTCAGTCAGTGAAGGATGACAGGTACAAATCTTTAAATGCATTATTTTTGTGCTGAAGGAGGCAGCAGACACACAAATATACCAACATTTCTCTGTTACGCGAAAGGAGCGGTAGTCTTGCTTAAAAGATTCTCTCCCATTGCCCCAAAGGGATTTTGGTTAAAGTCAAAGCAAGGATATTTTGTTTGAACATCCACGTGATACTGAAATTTGAGCCAGAAAAATAAAGGACCATTTTGATACAAACGTGTGTCAAATTAGACCTATTTATACTAATGTAGCATGAAATTGGATCATCCTGTCAAATCTATATCTCTTGAGCTACTTATGTATTTAAATTTTCTCTCTTATTTTATTTTTCTTCTGCCTCCCCGCCTTGTTTTTCACTGGAAGTCATTTGTGGAGCGCTCCAAGTTTTACAGGTGCTGTGCTCAGCCCTGCAGTCCCCAGGCGTGTGCACACACACGGATGTTAACGGAGAACTCCAGCCCTGCCACGCTGCTTGCAGAGGGAAAACAACTTAGTTCCAGAGGCAGGAGTTACACAACCTACCGACACCCTCATCACCACCACAACAGGTTTCCCATGTTTGTTGCAAGGCTGAAAATACGAAATGGAGGGATGAAGCAGAAAAGGAACGGAGAAGAGGCAGTGACAAGACAAAACCAGCTTTCTGATCTCAGTTCAGGGCATGAAAATTCGCCTTTGGGTTCTGAGATTTACTGAAAGAGAACAGTTTGAATGATCTGAAGCCAGGAGTTCTTTGGTGTCTGATAGGCCCTGGCATTAGCTGAACTCGCTGAAGATTGCACATCAACGCCTGGGAAAGACAAACTTTAACATGACACTTCCCAACAGTGAGACGAATGCACTTTTTAATGCCTGGTTCCTTAACCCAAGTGCCAGTATATCCAGGAGTTCCAGTGTGTACATCACCTGTCCTCTTGTGAAAATCACCTTGCATTTTGGAGGACCTCCCTGCAAAGACCTTTCACTGGTCTTTTCTCTGCTCCCTAAGAGACGCTCGGAGGAATTCGAGGATATTCCAGGGATCTTTAAGGGATGATTGAAAGGGAAAGCATGTGACCAGCTTTGGTGCTGCACTCCTTATACTCCTGGAATGTCAAATGTGTACTTACTGACATTTAAAAATGAGCCTTTTCATCACGAGGGGATTATTTTGAAACTACGATGAAATAAGGATGGTTTAGGAACACGGGGATACTGGAAGGATCCAGAAAGGCTCATCTGCATTACCAGTGACAGAACACACTGCAGTCATTCCCATGTAAATTCTCTTCCTTTGCATTTTCTTCTCCCTCTCTCTGTGCCACGAAAGCTGAGACAACAATAAATCTGGATCCTCCGCCTTAGGTTGTTTCATTGCTTTCTGCAGATACTTCCCTCCTCAGTATAAATCCAGCGTAATGTGCTCAGATTAGCAAAGTTACTTAAGAGAACAGACTGTCCTAGTGGCACATTTATTACTATCATATATAATGAGGAGTACAGTAATTTCAGTATCTTTCTATGGAGCATAAGAGAGGAAGGACTAGCCCCCTCCCCAAACCCACACACAACCAGCGGTGAAGTTCAGAGGGCTGGTACTGCCTTCAGAGGTGAACAACATATCCAAATGGCTTCTAAATCCCACTGACCTGCACTTTGATGCCTGAGATCTTTCAGATGCATAAGAATAATAAAAAAATAATTATAAAATGATTCCTGTTACCTTGCAGGCAGGCTTCTAGAAAGATTCCTGCCCTGATGCTAGGCAACACTGGAGGATGAAAGCAGTGACATGGAACAGAGCCCTTGCAGAAACGGTGCTACAGCAGAATCCCACCAGCGCTTCCAAATCTGTCAGAGCTTTCTAAAGCCACTGCGTGACTTGTCTGGGACAGCACAAGAACAGGCAGTGACGGATATGAACTCTTCATTTAAGAACACTGGGCTACCACGACATTCTGAACGCTACCAGAGAAGTCGTCAACATGGAGAAGTTACCACACATTCACTTAAGAGGTTCTTCTGTAGGAACACAACTCCTGATTCTTCCGATAACGCCTTCTCTAATTATTTGGCATCCGCTGTTGGGGAGAAACGGGGGCTCGCCCCCCACTTCTCACCTGTAGGAGATGATAAATTTTAGGGCAGATCTGCAAACCTTCAGGTTGGCTTGCCATTTGAAAGGCAAGGTTTCTCAGAAGGCTCAGAAGTAAACGGTACCAAGCTTTTGGTCGGCTGTCTGCTCCTCGTCTTCCGTGTGCTGGCTGAAAGAACAACTGCATTCTCTAAACCGAAGCAAGAAGGGTGAAATAGTTGGTGTCTAGGAAACTGGGTAGACTCTCCTTCAGGAGAGGGAGAATCACTTGACTAAAGGGGAAAATGCTCTGAGAGCATCTTTCCCAGACAACCCAGTCCCCCAGGATATACCATATCCTCACAGTTCTGGGTTCTGTCCTGCTTGGGACAGTTCTTTGCTCTGAGGGAGTATCGACCCATGCACAGAGTATATTTACAGTCTATACTTGCACCTCTTATGAGCCTCCAGAAGAAGGTGTGCTAATGTTTAGGGCCATAGTAATACCCACTTTACTCCAGTACATCTGCTAACAATGTACCAGAAGATCACAGGAAGATGTCCTTCCCTAGTGTTAATGAGGATAGCTCACATTTTTCAGACTTTCCGTCTTTCAATATTTAATATAGTCCAATAAAAAAAAAGTCAGTTTGTGACTCATCTGGAGTCTTACGGGTCCAGGAAGGGTGTTATAAAAGATTAGGCCATATAGCAAAACATGCTGGTTACTAGACATAGTAATTAGGACTTTCCTAAGGGGTACTACGAGGCTGTTCAGTGCCCCCTATACACTGAAGGAAAGTGATCCAGTAGTTTTATTAAATATTTTCCTAAGAGAATGCTCTACCTAATCTTCTGGTAAGCCTTATAGTCCCCTTCTCTCTTTTACACAGTCATGGTACCTAATCACTCCGCATTTCACTTAACACAGGTTGTAACTGGTTTTGTTAAACATAAATGAAAAAAAATATCACTAACCCGATCTTGAACATTGTGTGATATTCTGAATGGGTTGTAGAATATATCACATTTTAACCAAGAAAGGTAGGGAGTTTCCTTACATTTGACCCTGTCTTGAAAAATTAATTATCATTCGTAAAAACAAAAAGCTCCTATGTTGATGGGTCATGGCTGTGAAGGGAAATGTTTCATAAAATCAATGAGTCACTTCAGATGTGTTGCCTACTCCTCTGCTAAGGTCACCCTTGCCCTGCTGCTGGAGATAACACAGAGGACATCTCTAGGGGGAAAACAAACGAAAAACACACAACAGCTCATCTTTTATTCTGTTATCCATGAAGATATGATTTCCCCCCCTCCCCTGGAAACTAAGGTAATTTTAGCCATGTGCTGGGTACAATCCTGGTGATCATTAGGCTGCACTCAGGTAAATAGCTACAGGGATCGTGGGTGAGATTGAACTCCTTGCCACTGGGCTTTCTGGTAGAGAATTCTGCTATGAAAAAACCCCACCCTGTAGTGACCCTGCAGGGGATATACACTCTTGGTTGCTAAGAGCTGAGCCTAGGCTGTAATTCCTGACAAATTATTCCTTTGGCGATCACACTATAACCACCATAGGTCAGATTTGAAATGGAAGCTGCAGACTGAAAGCCCCAAATCCTACCAACAGTATCACCTGCTGGTCTTTCTCCCATTGTCCAAAAAAACAAACAAAAAAACCACACAACCCCAAAAAGAAAAACAAGAAAACAACCAACCAACTCTCAACTAAGTCAACAAGCTACAACTGAGCTGTAAGGGGACATATCTAAGCAGAGCCCTGCTGGTGCCATGAAATTTTCCATTGTGTTCCAGACCTCATGTCTCAGGGAGGGATGTCTGAAAAAAAATAGGAGACTGGAAGTATAATAATAATGTCAGGTGAAACAAGAAGAATATGAAAGAGAAAGGGAAGGGAAGGGGAAAGAAGAAAGCCTCTTTCTACCCAGGGCAATTGGCACACTCTTCCCAAGCACCCTTTCCCAAGGTAGTCACTCATGCATCACTGACCCATCCAAGTCCACACAGCTTAATTAATTCCTGGAAAGACAGAAGTTACTTTTTAAAATCTTTTGAGCTTGGGCTCATTTTAAATCTACTCCAGCTGAACTATTTACTGCATGCCTTCCTCATAAATTATGTCATATTCAAAAAGTGAAAAATCCTCATTTCAGCATCATCAACTCAAGTGGAAAACTGCAAATCCTCTAACAGAAAATTAGGGAAGATTTGTTCTGTCTGCCACAGCTCAAGTGTGCAGTATTTTTTCCCTGGCACAGATGTATTTAGGTTTGCTAGCTGGTGAAACTGCTGCAGCTATTCTGCAGTGTCCCTGGAGACAGGCGTCCTGTGGCTACAAATGAGTGTATTATTTAATCATGAAAAGACAAGACTTTGAATAAGAGAAAAGCATTTCTAAGAGAAAAATTACCAAGGACTCCGAGATCCGACGGCATCATTCAATCTCATTCCATTTTTTGAATGATGTGCTCGTGCCTTCACGTGCGCCCAAGTACAATGACGTACTTAGTCTTGGGAACAAATCAGCTTTAGAGATAAGAGGACAGGAAAATATGCTCTCTGAGCATTTAACAACCATTAACTGCTTCACATCACATCCTAAAGATATGTACGTCGTCCTGTGTTTGCAAAGGCGGTAGGAGCAAGCACCTTTGAAGTTTTGGGGTGCACCAAAATACTTTCAATGGAGCTGATTTTCAGAAAGTCTTTGGTATTCTCTCCTGCGAAATTAAGACCTTTTGAAAGTACCTCTATGACAACACTGTTTTGAAACCTAATCATCAGGCATGGGTGAACTTGTATACTGAAAACTACAGCTTTACTCATGTAAATGCAAGACATGGCTTTTGTAATTTATCCAGAAGTGACTTAGCAATAGAAGAGCTGGTCACACTGTGTGGAAGCCTCAGCATCAAATACATTCTGTAACTAACTATGAGATGGCACTTGGGGTGTACTCCATTTCCCCGCGACCTTTGCATTTCCTCTTACCTCTATCAGATTTTTTTTTTACTCTATTTTCAGCAGGTCCATTTTTTACCAGTGCAGTCACTAAGACTAAAACCAGCTACAAGTAGATACACTCTACAACAGTCTAAAAGCAGTAGCAGATTTAGGAAACCTGGCGAGAGGATGGGGAAGTAACTTACCATCAGCAACACAAAACCAAGAACTTTCTCAGAAATAAGGTAAAACCAAGTCTTGTATCTTTAAAATGCTGCCTTTTTGCTGTCCCTGAAAGGTGGCAATATTCCCTTAAGTTGGAACAAGGAGAGAAGCTTTGCTTCTGGATTCATTCTGGAGACGTGAAACACGATGTGAAAATACGGCCCTGCTGGGTTCTGAAGACCTGTTAAGCTCACACAAATGACTGGGTCTCTGCTATGGGAGAATAAAAGAACCTAAGATGAGTATCTAAGCCCCTGGCACTACCTCTTCCAGTGAGCATCTCTCCACTGCTCGCAGTCCCCTTGCCAGAGCCCACCATGGTTCACAGCTCAGCCAAATTCTGGCAAAAGGGGCCAAACGTCGTCCAAGAACCCGCAGCAAGTTGCGTGTTGGGCTCTGTAGGTGTCACCAGCACAGAAAACCTTTTTTTTTTTTCCCCAGAGAAAACCATGCAGTTAAAAGAGAATATTTCCTCCAGGCGCCAGACCCTGCGTTAAACTGAACAGTTTACAAGCTGAGAGTTAACATGTTCTGGCCCTCACCTTCCCCAGCATCCCAGACCCCGAAATAGCACAAATATTTAGATTAGCTGTTAATTTTGTCTCTGGCTTTTGAGACCAATAGCTCCAGTCTAGTACAGCTATGAACGAAAAGGATACAAGATGCCTACCGTAGGGGTACGGTCACATTTTCAGCGCTATCACGCTGATTTCTAGATGCTCACAGAGAATTCTAAATCCAGTCAGAGCTGTGGCAAGCAGGCTGCCCAGCGAACGATATCCTGTAGCCTCATTTACCGGCACGCACCAAAAAATCCAGGTGGCGGCGGTGGCGGCTTTGAAGTTTTACTTTGATCTCCCCGAGACCTACGACCCGGCATACAGCCAACAGAAAGCAGACTCCAGGAATGAAAACCTGAGCACTAAAATTTGAGAGTAGTATCAAGAAGACAGACAGAGGGAAGCTGAGATTGCTGGGAAGTAATATTTTGGTTTATCAGTGCTCAACATCGGTCGGGACATGGTAAGACACCCTCGTGCAGCGCTGAACGCCCTGTTATGCTTTAAACCTGCCAGGAGGCTTGGCCAATAATTGTAAATAACTTCCTGAGGTCACACCAGTCGCTGCACATCCAAAAAGGAAAGACTGCAGCTAGCCAGACTAGTCAGGAACCAACTCGCACAAGCTTTGGCCTCAGACTGGGATTTTTTTTTAAAACAAGGACATCTTTCTCTGTCTCTCCAATTACACATTTCAATGATGTTTAAGAAAATAATCCTCAATTTTCTGTCACAGTGATCTTTCTTATTTTCTTTCCAAGGTGTGGCATTTTAGCTTCTCTTCTTCCCCTCCCTCTTTGAAGCCACCAGTGTGTTATTTTGTCAAATTACTTTTAAAGAAAATGACTAGTTCCTCACGCACGTATGCCTGTAGGTTCACAATCCTGCTGATACAAAATCTTCATCTCTTAACAGAAGAAACATATTCTGACTTTTTCATCACATGCACAGCACACAAAGAATTTAATTTACTTTTACAAAGTATTTGAATTTTTATCCTAAATTGAATCCCTCTTATAACACTCTTTTTGTCCCATTATAGGCTGTACCTTAGTCCAGATTTTTCTACCCGCTCTTCCTTCCCTTCCTCCCTCCTGCAAAATTTCATTCCCTGCTCTTGGCATCATTTCTCCACATGGACTGCCTGGCATTTGATTGTGATCATCACCTCAAAAGGGGAAGGTTGGCTATTAACAGAGGGGCTGGACCCTTTATTCCCTAAAGCAAGTTACTCTCTCTTCCAGATGCTTCCTCATTTTAAAGGTACCTCATTTAATCTCTGGTGACTGATTTGCCAAAGTGTGGACTACTAGCAAATACAGTAGGTGACGGTGGCAGATAAATTGATATCAAACATGAAATACTCTGGAATACCACTGGGTTTCTCTGGTTGGACACCCCAGGTGAATTGCGAATAGCAGAGCTCTGCCTTTGCTTCTCATCTGTAAAATGGAGCAGCAATAACACAACTCTCTTCAGATGGCTGACAGAAATCGTATTGCATTCGCTACAGACTAAGACAGGGCATTACGAACACAGCAGACTGGCCTTTAACTCTACAGTCAGTGCAGGTATTGGATGGCACACTGTAAACAAAACATGGGAGACTCTGCAATAAATGATGAAAAGCACTACTGAACAGCTACCATCCAGTCAGAGCACTCAATGAGGCAGGGGACCTAGGGGGAAGCATTTGATCTTGTAATTAAAGACTCTCAGAAAGGCCTATGCAGAGAGGATCTGAATAAAGATTGCAATGGAAACCTCAATCCTGGCATTTCCTAACTTCACAGTGCTAGTTTTCACAAGCTTGAGGTGTGGGATTTTAATGTCCTTTTCAGGAGATGTGCAATATACTTGCACATATAATATATAATATACTTGCATTCCTTTGTACTAAACTGCTGCTGCACTCACAGCTTCTGAGGAAAGGAATTTTATTGTCAAGGTCATCAGTGAATGGTAAAATATCTCTGAAATCACAAAGGAGAGTAACATCCCCTAAGCAGACATAGTGAACATTGTCAGAATAACAATAAGATGCTAGAGGGGCCACAGCCCATTGTGTAGCTGCTAAAAGAAAAGTTTCTTTCTGGTGAAAAGCCCTGTTACTTCAGAAATGTTAGGAGTAGACACTGGAAAACACATGGACAAGAGTGACCTTGCTTTGGCAAAGAAGAAAAGGCCCGATAGAATCTGAAAGGTCTATTTGCAGCTCACATCTCAGCACTGTTCCAATCCACTTCTGCTCCAGGGCAGTTCACTCTTATATCCGTTACTGTTCTCTCTAACATGGGCTTGAACTTTACCTTAAGTAAATGTGGAAAGGCTTGTAACCGAAGGCTCCAATTCCTAGCCAGGGAAGATTTTGTTTAGGATCAGTCCTCACGTGGTTCTGGCAGAGGTTCTCTGGAGACCATAGTTATTTGGTATCGCCACTCTTGCGCCACAGCATTGTCCAGCCTGAGGGTGACCTACAACTGGTTCTGCTTTACCTGAAGGGGTGGCCTGATAGGCTTCTGCTACGTAAAACCTGCAAGCGGATTCCTAATGTGAACAGTCGTGTCTTTATTACTGTCACTGGTGTCTTTATTATCAAAGACTGGAACAGGCTGCCCAGGGAAGTAGGTGAATTGCCATTGTATTTAAAAGCCATCTAGATAGGGTGTTTAAGGATATGGTGTAGTAGCGGCCCTGGTAGTGTTAGATAATGGTTGGACTTGATGATCTGAACGGTCTTTTTCCAACCACAGCGATTCTGTGATTTATTACAGTCATTATTACTTATGACCCACAAGCAGCATTTGGGATTGGCCCTATTGGGTTTACAGCTATGTTCTTCCATGTGCAGAAGTCAGCCCATGCCAGCAAGAACTTAGCTCAAAGCAAAGCTCAAAGTCAGACTAATGTCAGAAGCTATATGCAGACGAAGCCACACAACGCCACGCATTCCAGACTTGCCTACATGGGGAAGTAAACGCGCAGTGCAACCTACACCTCATTCCCACCTCCCTCAACAGTCACCTCTAGCAAAGACAAGGCAACATTGGGCAATGCCTCACCAGCCCAATGTGCTAGAGCGCCCTGGGTGGCAGCGCGCCCGTGTTCTTTCAGCCCTGCAATCACACTAGCTACACAAATTAAGTGGAAAAGCTAATGAGCTTCCGTGCAGTAGTGTGCTGATATCCTAACAGCACTTCTGAGCTCCTATCTTAGCTCAGGACTGTGTCACGTGGGCAAACCAGTCTATTTAGCTGGGGTTTGTCTCCAGAATGCTTCCTTGCTTCATGCAGCAGCTTCATAAAAGTGTTTTTGTTTGCAGTCAGACGCACCTTCCATCCCCAAAAAGTCACTTAGCCAGCTGAAAAAATGCCTTTAAGTAGTTGCAATTAATTTTAACTACTCTGTTCATAAGCCTCACGGTTGTTAGTATTAAATTCCAGCCCAGATTCTAGAAACTCTATATTACGATGTGCAAAATTTAGGTGTTCATCAGATTCCTGCCAGCCCAGACATTGAGGACACTATGATATGTAGGAGGTACAGCTGCCACAGCATATTGTCAAGCTGATCATTATGTAAACAACTACGTTTTTAGGTCAGCGAATCGACAGAGACACTACGGTTTTTCTAGTCTCCATTTGCACGAGTCTAGTTATTTCTTTCAACTCCTACGTTTAGAAATGGAAAAAAATACCCTAAAGAAATACCCTAAACATTACAAATTCACAGGGATTCTAAAAACTTCACTATTTCTGTTCCGTGCATGGCACAGTTTGGGACTTTGTCAGTTTGCTTTCCTCAAAGCCAGCAAAAACGGCAAGAAAACTTGTCTGATTGTTCCAGCAAACACAGCTTCAGACAGAGGGACAGGTTTATAGTGCAAACAACAGCCAGGTTAAATTACCACTATAAAAGCTTTCTACTCATGAACAGTGATTTCTACTTTTCTTGGGACGTATTTACATTATTACATTACAAAAGCAGATTTTTTTTGTTTGTTGCTGCTGTTCTTTTTGCTCTTGACTATATAAAAGAACCCAGCCCAGTAACTAAATCAAGATAAAAGAGATCAGTATTTTCTTTTTTTTCCTGGGATGTATCAACCATCATTAGGAATGCAGACAGTAAAAAGGCAATTTGGGACTCTGAGAGCAGGTTGCAAAAATAACTTACCGTTGCGTTCACCGTTGGCATCATGCTAAATCACATCAAGACTCTTCATTTGTTCAGGCTGCATCCAGAGTGGTATTAAAAAAGAGTCTTTTCCATCACTATTTTTATTGTTGTATGCAAAGAAGATATTTTCTTCTAGATGCCTAATGTGCCCACAGAGACACCTCTGTGCAGACACCAATTAGTTGCTTACACGGTAATTCCAAAGCAGGCACAGTGTGGAAGGAGATCATGACTTACCAAGGCACTCGTCCGGCAAAGTTGCCTTCTCCTTCATTTTAATTTATACACTGGAGCAGTTCTATCAATGCTCATATGGTAAATACAGCGCTAGGTTTAGTTACTTAAAGTCTAGAACAAACACACTGAATTTTATGTATTTTACGCTCTTTTCTTTCCAAGACGTTTTTCAACACAGCGTCATCCCAAAGTGCTCTATAAGCTGTGAGGTAGCCAGGAGAGTTCAGAGTAGCTGCAAAGTATGATACTTTGCAAAGGATGGTATTGCCCCTTGCTATGAACAGCCTAAACTTAATTTATCCAGCCCCTCAGACCAAATCAGTGGAAGAACCAGAAGAAAACCCCTCCATTTTTCACAATTTCTCTGTTTGGTGTGTACCAAGCCAAGCCACCTTCTGTTCCCTTCAACCGTGATCTGATAGACAAGCCCTTGTTGAGCTACAGCTTCTAAAGTGCGATTACATTTGGTTTACGTTGCAGTTCTGCCCCATTTAGAGAAACACATTCCCTTTTGGGCAATTTCCTCGTTTCTCCTGCCACGTGCCACATGCCGCTGCCACCCAGATCTCTTCACTCCTGTCGCACGGCTACATCAACCTTCTAGTCCTCCAGAAGCAAAGGTTCTGTCTGAGCCCTTATCCCGCCCTCAGCGCAAATCTGATCTTTATATTGCGAAATATCTACGCTAACTTTTTTTTCCTATACCTCTTGTTTTCAAGGTAGCTCTGTACCTCTGGCTTCATCAAGAAACAGCCTGTTTCTGCAAGCACCAGCCCTTTCACCAAGATTTCCAGCTTCGCTTTTCAAAGTAGGTTGGATCAGTAAATAACTCTCCTCTGTGAAAATGTTAAAAGATTTTGTTGCTTAGCAATTCGTAATATTCTTCTAGCCTTTGAAAGGCTCACCCTCTCAAAAAGAGAAAAAAGGTTTAGCAAAAAGAGAAGTGTTTTGACCCAGACTCCAAAGAATCTCTAACCCTCAGAATTTTCAGGCGCTTGACTGAAGCACCCTCAGATGCTGCCTGGGCCACAGGCTGTCCTCTCAGCTCTGAGACCCCGCCAGCACTTTCCTCTGGCTTCCAGAATAGTCCCCTCTTCTTCACACGCTGTTGTGACACACTTTTGTCATTCAAAGCCAGGCTTTCACAGCTCGGTAACAGTGGTAAGAACTCATTTCCTCCGAACTGCAAATGTAAAAAAAAAAAAAGAGGCTAAGATGGCTTGTGGCACCCTGTCAAACACTGTCAATTGTTCTCACGGCACCATATTTCAGAGCCGAGGGCAGCACAGACTCCTGGGTGGGGATGGTTGGAAGGTAACGCTCAAAGTGAGACGGTGGGGTACCAAATCTGCTCTCTGTCAAGGAGGTCAGAACAAATCGGCTCACTTGAGGAGACAGAATATTTTCTCTGTCAGAACTTCACAGTCAGGCGAGGTTCCAAATCTCATGTATGCTAGTTCCACCTCATATGTTACTGATGATAGGTGAGAATGGAAGAAACATGAAAGAACCACCATTTGCCCTCCTATGTTTGTGTTTTCTTGACAGGGAAAGTAAAAGGAGGCTTTTGTCTCTATTAAACCTGATAAATGGCTCTGAGACATGAAATCTGTGTCGTTCTTTGCATGAATTATTCCCAGAGCTCTGTGGTTTTTACTTCCACAAGAAAAAGTAGCACTTCAAGACAGACTGAATAAAAGGTAATTATTAAAAACCTTTTAGATTAAAAAAAATATATCAAAACCATTTCTATTTAATCATGAAACTACGAAAGCTTATATAAAGACTTAATTTATCGCTGTACTAAAAGCACACATATTAAATACAAATACAAAATGTAGTATGTTTGCTATCACGGTGTTACTGCTTATCATACCATTAAGCAAGTAGAAGTAAATTGTCAAATTCTGAAAATCCACTCTACTGACTTGCTAACTCAGTGAAAAAGGCCATAGCCTCTTCCTGTGGTACAAGGTCATTATTTAAAAAGTTGATTTCAATGACTGAATCCATTTAAGGGGAGAAAATTGAAAAGACTTGATAAAAAGGTAAAAATTATGTTCGCTCTTCCAGTCCATGAATAAAGTCTGCGTATGAAAAGGAGAAGATCAACTAGTTTTAGAAAGATAAAGGATCTGGTGATTAGAAACAATCTCTTCAATTCACTGCTAATAGGTGCTGGCTTATTCCTCTACCAAGAGACCTTTCTTGGCAGTTTGGAAAGACTTGCATGAAAGTCAGGCCTAAAGCAACTCCGCTTAGATTCAGAACAAAATGAAAAATAAAACCATGATTTCAATTTCCTTTCAAAAGCTGCTTGGCATAAATTGTAAGATAATCATTCCGTAATATACAGAAGTGTGGAATTAATCATTTTTCTAACAAATTAAACATGTGATAATTAAGGAATTGAATAGCTGTAGATTGAGCTTTCTAAATGATTTACATCAACGCCTGTACATTTAGCACGTCCTCCTGAGTCAGGAAAAATAAATGCCGTATACAAGAAATGTCCTTTAGAAAAATCAGCTGGAATGCACCAATAATCACAGAATTTCAAAAGCTGAAAGCAAATTTTCTACTCACTGATTTGAAAAATGATCAAAATCCTGGCGTTCCAATATCTTTGAATTCAACCAGCCTGTGTAAAGAGCACAAGAAAACAAAGAGCAGGGTCAGTAACAGCTTATATCTCGTTTGTTTTGTGAGAAGCTTAGTGAGTTATTTTTGGGGAAGTCCCAAGAGGTTATTGGCCTGAGGTGATGCATCGATTATAAGAATGGAAGGGAGAGCAGCACTGCTTTTTCCTTTTTTATTAAGGCCTCACCTGGAGCTCTGTGTCCAGCTCTGGAGCCCTCAGTACAAGGACATGGACCTGACAGAACGAGTCCAGGGGAGGGCCATGAAAACGATCAGGGGGTTTTAACACCTCTCCTAGGAAGACAGGCTGAGGGAACTGGGGTTGTTCAGCCTGGAGAAGAGAACGCTCCAGGGTGACCTAATAGCGACCTTCCAGTACCTGAAGGGGCTCCAGGAAGGCTGGAGAGGGACTGTTCCCAAAGGCCTGGAGTGACAGGACG